>JAOXYD010008067.1:0-15300 GCA_028565735.1 Pinacopodium congolense | reverse complement strand
AAAGTTAGAGATAACATAGTTAATCGTAATATATTTGGCTAGGGATAGTTAATTGTACATTGAGATAGGGTAATTAAGCATTAGAAAGTCTTGGGTTGAATAAAGTGGATCATTAAGTGAAGAGGGAAGCAAATAGGGCTAGAACGACTCCTAATCTTAAACTTTGGTTATCAAATTCCTGCACTTCGTCTTAATTGGCTATTATTCTTAGTTTATTTTATTTTCTAGTTTATTAATATTTAAATTTATTTCTTAAACAAAGTAGAACCTAAGTTAAGTGGTGGCTAAACTCAATCCTTGTGGGATCGATATCCGTTCTATATTACAAGTTACTATCTATATACTTGCGGTTTTGAGAGTGAAACTAGTAGTTTGTTTTACGATCAACAATTCATTCTACTATTGTCTCTAATGCATAAGAAATGCAATTAAAGAATTTAAATATTCTATTATCCAAAATAAACTACACAAGTATAAAAAAATCAATAAATCAAATTCTTGAAATTCCAAAAGATCAAAGTTAAATAACTTTGTTTTTGCTAATTGGAGACATTTTCTAGTCACTTAACAATAAAGGACTAAGGCACATTCTTAACCACTCATATAGCTTTAAACCTTAACTAGGAATTTAAACTATAATCTAAAAACCAAGATTTAACAACTATAGCTCTACATTCACTTATATATTATGAAGATTAAGAATTATAAAAATAAATAAAAGCCACCTAATTTATAAAACTCCTTAGATGGTAAGAAGCACTATATTCCCTTTTCCAATATAAAAAATACATCTACTACTGGCGTAATCTAGATGGGGATCAAAACTTGAAATTAGAGACTAATCATCTCTAATTTTTACACTCTCCTTATTTATCGTACTCGTTATCTTGTCAATATCACCTCCATTTTATTGTTACTTTTCATAATATCAACTTCTTTAGAGCTACTTTAACCCCTGTGAATTGACTTCTAGTTCTCCATTCTACGACATTTTTTCCCATGAATTCATTACCAAAGATCATTAGAACCACTTATTGTGTGATGTTTCACTGATGAAGGAATAAAAAATAATGACAGTTATAGGTTAAAGAGTGAGATCTAAGAGATAATTTTCCTAGGGTATTTCAGATGATCATTCTAATAATTATAGATATTCCCATTTTCATGTTTATTATATTATTAATTAAAATATTCATTCATAACTCTTACATAGTTAAGAGGCTATGTGGGTAAAGAAGAATGGCTATCTAATCACTTCCTTTCTAAAATTAGTAGGGTATATATTTTATTATCTTAATTAAACACGAGAAGTAGGACGGTTTATTAGCATGCTAGAACTCAGTTAAAAATTTTAATATGAAAAAATTTAAATGGAATTATAATGAAAAATTAAGTATTTTAGTATTTTTTTTGAAAATTTTTATAAATGTTAAGATTTTTTAAAGTGTTATACAGATGTTACATTTTTTTTCTTAAAATTTTTTACAAATGTTAAAATCCTATTTAAATTTTCCAAAAATTAAAATAGAATAATTAAATCAAAAGGCATCTACTCAAAAAAATTTACATTTTTAAGCAATACAACATCCAAAGCAACTTTTTAGGCATCGGATGATTACAATCCTCTATGGCTACTTAAAGCTCACGTTACTCTTATTTTAAGTTGCATAAAAGTATCACCACTCTAATTCATTCCTTTATAAGTTCCAACTTGATTTCAGCTTCTTAAATAGGCTCAAATTGCCCAACTTATCTTCTAATGCTTCTTTTGTCAAGGCCAATGTGCTTTGACAAGAAGCATCTTAGGTTTTACTCCTTCTTCTGAATATTCTAGCATTCCTTTCCTAGAGATTGAGTATATGTAGTAGTAAAGACTACTAGTTTGAAGTTTTTAAAGTCTCTAAAGTTGATTTAGTATAGGGGATCGACCTATGAAATAATTCTTCTATAAGTTCATTCACTACAATAGTGATGGTATAAGATTTTTAGATTATTCCAAAAAGGAAGTGTGAAAAAGCATTGAAAAAATAAATATTCTAGGGAATTCATTTTTATGTTGTAGAGTCTGCATAATGGATTAAGGTCTAAGGAGTTTTTAACCCTGGCTAGTGTGCTTAATCTATTCTAAATGACTTGCCATACAATGAAGGCTATCTTTGGAATGTTGATACTTGACTAGATCAATCTATATCTAGGTGCTTTAGGGCTTAAACTTTGATCAATGTGTAATACGATCAATTACTAAAATTTCTTGAAGGATGACTCATCTAAATAACCCTGTCTTTTTTTTTAATGGTGAAAAAATTAAGTGACAGTTTGAGAAAATGAAGAGCCTCTAAAAGAGTAGTCCTAGGAATTTTCCTTATTATCATTTTGACCTTAGCATTAAAAGGCATCAAAATGTCCAAGATTATAAAATTCTATAATTAAGTAGAGAGTTCCACCTCAATCCAGTTGTCAAACCATAAATAAAGATTCCACCATTCTTTATTATTGAACCCAGGGAGGTTCCATCTTGTTTTGATAATGATAAAACAATATTTGAACTAATATTTTGGTTGTGCATTAAGTGTTTGAAAGATAGGTGTTAAAGTTGAAGTATGAATGAATTTGGTTATAAAGTAACAATGTGGAGCTTATGATTAAATAATTAAGATTCAAGTGTTTAGAAGATCAAGATAGTATCCTTATAGGTTTATACTTCTTATTTTTGTTGTAAGTCTTACTTTGTTCATTTTGGTGGTGGATGAGGCTCATTCTTCTTCTACCTTACTACTCTAAACCAATCTAGCTTCCTTGCGCAACCTACAAGCATTTTTCTCAATCTTATAATCAAGTAGTAAACTCTTGGGCTTTTGGCCAAGACTGTGCATAAACAAAATATTAAAAAAAACTAAAATGTCCCCAATTAAAATCAACTAAAACTAAAAATAATGTATGAAAAACAAAATAATCAAATTCATTCAAATTCATTCAAATAAAAGACAAAAGAAAAATGAATTTGAAATAATCAACGTTGTTCTATTAAGAATTTTTCATAATTATATCCCCATAATCAACACTAAAAACACGTTATGGTGTGATTGAAACCTAAATATATATTTTTAGGCATGTTTTCATGATCATTACTTTATATTTGAAGGAAAATGCCATGTGATTTGGGTGCATATTTAGTTAACTTTTGAATAAGATGTTGCTTAAGTGGCTTTGGATAACTATTTATGTTCTTTAGAATTTTGGTGATTGTTTTAATGCACTTTTAGAGTTATAAGAGATGTGCAACCAATTTAGGAAGTAAGAGAATCAAGTTAAGAAGCTCCAAATCAAATATTATGGCCAGAGGGAACGCTATGATGAATGCATAAAGAAAAGAGTAATAGAAGCTAAAGCAAACTATAACTTTAGTCCAAGAGACTTTGATGAAACAGTAGAATCCCTATTGGAAAATTAATTTATGTGGAATCAATTTTAGGACCAAGAACATCATGTTATTGAGTTCTACACAAAATTTCAAGGCCAAAGGATAGGCGATAAAGAAGTTATAGCAAAATGGCCAAGAAGAGCAAAAAGTTGAAAAGCTATGACAGGAGAAGAAGATTAAGAAATTGGGAAGGAAAGTGCTAGCTATTAAGGGAGAATAAGATGAAGAATTTGATAAGAAACATGTAGGTCACGATTGTGACATTAAAACGATGGTGACAAAAGATCCACTCACCTTCAAGTTGTGACATGCTACAGATCTTCAAGGACATGGAAATTACGTGTTTTTGATGACTTGAGGCTATTTTTAGATACAAAAGATATATGAAAGCCCTAAAAACCATCATTAAGCGGTTAGAAAACATCTTAAGAAAAAAAGAACAAGTTTGGGAAGGAGAAACAAGAAGAAACTTAAGATTAATGGTTAAAACATCAAGATCAATTCAACAGTATAGATTTTCCAAATTGAGGCTTCAAGCCGCATCTTATTCTTTTCTCTTTTATTTCCTTGCCTTGTATGTCAAATCTAAATAGTTGTGTTTTGATCAAGATTATGGAATGCTAAATCTATTTTAGGGTTCATTCTTGATTTGTTTTGTAAAACTTTCATTTCAATTGATTTAATACTTTAATATTTGATATTTTTTTTGCTTATACTTCATTTGAATCAAAAGATTGATTCAAATTATTTGTTTTAAGTTACACATTGAGAGTTGGTACCTTGATAGACCTACAAATATTAGGTCAATAAACTATCGGAGAGAGATCTTAATTGTTTATTAATTATCCTTAGGATTGCTTCAAATCCAATTGAGTAGTTAGGAGTAGTTTTGAGAATTGAGAGATTACAACTGAACTTGTATATAGTTTAATTGGGATTACTTGATTATATCTTGAGAGAGGGTAATAAAAATCATAAGATATCTAGAGTCAAAAATAATTAAATCAATAAGGTGAAGGAAGGATAATACAAGGATTGAATAATCCCTAAGTTTTCATCATTGATTAACTTCAAATTCAATGTTGTTTTCTACTTGGTCACTCATCAAGTTGTGTTATTTTAGTTTATTTTTAAATTATTCATTCTTTTATTTACCTTAAACAAAATGTAATTCAAATTATAGGGTGATGATATTAAATTCTCATGGAAATGATAGCAGTTATACTATAAGATATGGTTCTTATACTTGCGATGTAGTGTAAAAAAAACAACATGGTCTACTTTAAGTTTAATTAACCTAATCTAAGGCCATTCAAAGATAAGTGCACCTTGTGAGCAAATAGTACAAAATGGTAAGTAAACAAACGATCATATTCCACAGGGATGAATTGGAAAATACCACATCAATTGATGTTTAATAACTCAAATGATCAAGTTTTAACAAATGAGAATTTAAAATTAAACAATTGAAGAAATACTAAAAATACAATTTCACATTGAATTACGATTAGGACATTTCTAAATATATAAAATAGCTAAGGCTTTAGGTTTCAATGGGTTAATCTCTTCTACTAGTGGGTGGTAGAATGATTTAGGGCCTACTTCATTTAATAAAGACATTGTTAATAAACATAGAAACATCTTTCTCTTATAAACTCAAGTTATCTAATTGATTCATAAATAACATGGAATAAAAGGAATGAATTATAAGAATCTTAAATAGAAGTTTGTTAAATCTAGGAATCCTCACACAAGTCTCTAAAGTTTGTATACTTTTATATTTAAGCATCTTTATTAATTTTTTAATAATGAGAAAACATTGATTATGGATTTTTAATTACCTAACACTCTAACTTAGGTGATCAAGATAAGCTAGATAAAATAAGCATTCAATCAAGGTAAAAATCATCCACCCATTCTATTAATAACCCGTTTAATCTCCTATCCTTAGCTAAAACAACTTACATACACATATTCATCAATGAAACCTAAGTTAAAGACATATAAAACATATTCATCGAATGGAATAGGAATATGGGGTCAATACAAATATAAAAACCAAAAATACAAAAGTTTAGCATGAAGATATTCACTCCCTATTGATTTCTGAATATTTCACTACGTGTATGCTCTTATAAGTCCCTATTGTAAAACAATGCAAGATGGAAAAGAAAATGAGAGAAAACAAAGAAGAACCCTAACTATGATGAAAATTTAGCTCTAATCTCTTCCAAAGCCACCAAAATAAGAGTTTATATAGCCACAAGGGTGGTTGATAGTATTTTTTCTATGTATGGTGAAAAACAAGTTAACAATCACCATTTCACCATATTAAAATTGAATATTTTTTTTAACTCTGTGACTTCAACGATAGTAAGGCTACTGTAGAATGGCACCATTTAACAAAGACCATTATACTCTCAACTTGAAGCTTCAATCATGGTTACTATTAGAGAACAACGGTGCCATTAATAAACCCAACAGCTATCATTGATCTATTGATCTACTCCCCCTTGCTCTTATTTCATTTCCAATCCACAAGTTCTAAAATCATCATAAATCTAAAACTTAACAAAAAAGGATTATAAGCAACAGAATTCATGCATTTAATGGGTAAAAATACTAAATAAAATGTTTTAAAACTTTTCTAATTTATGTATTAACAATGTTGACAAGTTTTGGTGAAGTTTGAGTTAGTTTTTGTGAGTGATTTTTTAGCACAATTTATCATACATATCAAAGGGTTTGTGAGCCTCTTAATACACCATTTTGAGCTTACGTGAGATCTTTTATAAGTTTATTTTTGAAAGGAAGAAGAATTGTGAGCAATTATAGAGGTTACCCTTAAGCCTTGAAAAAAGTTGTAAAGGTTATTCTTGAGTCTTAAAACAGGATTATATTCATTAACATTGTTATATGCACTAACATTGTTTTTTTTCTTTGTTATAGTGAAAATTCTTAATAAGTTTTGTTAGGAAGTTGATGTAGGACAAGTAGACATATTTAAACCATTATAAATCATTTGTGTCCTTCTCTCCCTACAATTTTACATTGAAGTGTTTAATTTATAATGTTTGTATATTATTGTTTTATTTAAAAGTTGCTTATTACGTTCTTGAAATTGATTATATTGAACGTATTATTATTTTGTCTATTTTACTCTTGCAATTGTTGATATTAGATTGTTTGCTTAAATGATTGAGAAATTTAGTGAATTTAGGATCTATTACTTAGAAACTTTTAAAGCCCCTAATTCAACCTCTGGGTGCTAAATAGGATTAACAACTATCTTATGTTTAACTTCTATATATAGTTAACCTCTGAGTTTAAATTATCCTAAAGGACATAATCATAGGTTTGATTTCCTAAAATTTCTTACCATTTTAGTAGTTCGAGGGGATCAGTTTGATGCATAGATTCTCCTTTCCATTGAGAATTCTTTACACGTTTTTTAATACAACCACTTTGTTTTCAATTTGGATGGAGATAATACCCAAACCTACCTCCTTTTTTAGTTTCTATACATCCTCCTATTTTATTTTGATCTAACCTTATTTGAGTGCTTCTCTAGACCATAAGAAATTCTTCAACATTCTATCAATTATCTTTGTATGTTTCTTAGGCAAAGCAACATAAGATGACCAGAAGAAGAAGATTTTAGAGATGACAAAGATGATAAGTTGTAACCTCCTTACAAAATATAGGCACTTATTATACTAATTCTCATTCTTTTTTTATATATTCTCCACAACTTTAAGGCGTTCACTAAAGAAGGCTTCCTAGTGTTAACTAGGACTACTAAATAAGTAAATGGATATTATTTTACCTCTAAGCAAGTAATTAGGGGAAATATGGAGGCTTGGTCCCTTGCTCTCACTGAAGTGAACATATAGCTTTTGTTCATGTTGAGGGGAAGAAAAATAATCTGCTAAAATCAATAAAGGATTCCTTTAATATGGAGATCGAAGAGCCTTTAACTACACAAGTCAACAATAAATTATTAATTCATGCAAGACTAAAGAGCTTTAATATTCTGCATCTGGAGTGGTGACCAAACTAGAATTACATATGATGTTTTAAGTAGCGATTCGGTGAAGAGATAGGGAGAAAGAGGGGCTCCCCATCTCAGCTCTCTTTTTCCTTAAAAAGGGCTTTTAGGCTCTCCATTGACAAGTACGCTATTAGAGATAGTTGACATACATTGATAAATTCAATTTATGAACATGTCTTGGATTTTAAATTCTCTCATAATGTGTATGATGAATTTCTAGTCCACCAAGTCAAATTCTTTGTGAAAACTTATCTTAATGGAATAGTTCTTTTATGAGTTATATATGTGATAGTCCTTGAAAAGTCCTTATGCAATAAGTATGTTTTCATGAATCTTCCTGCTATAAAGACTCCTTGCAAGAAATTTACAATAGATTTTAGCACATCCTTCAATCTTGAGGCTAGGATCTTGGATATTTTATCTTAGATTGTATTGAAGTAAGGTATAGGCTTGCAATTTAATGAGAATGGATTTGAAAGTTTAGGAATCAAGATAACAAAATTTTTATTGAGAAATTGCGCTATTAACATACTCTTTGATAAAATTCCATGATTTTGAAAAAATAATCCATTTATATCATCTAGACTAAGAGCTATTTCTAGATTGAAACTTTTAAGTGCTTCCTCTATACCTCTATTAGTAACTTGTCTAATGAGTTTAAAGGCTTATTAATAAAAAATTTCCATATGAATGAAGGTTTTGATTATCTTAAAAAATGATTGAATTATTCCTTGGGATCCTACTAGGTTTTTTTAGAATGAAAAGGCTTCCAATATCAGGTCTTGAGAGATTTTTTTCCCACTTGAATTAGTGAGTTTTATTATCTTGTTACCATTTTTTCATGCAAAAAATTGTTTTATTTAAAAAAGAAAAGTTTCATTCTTTATGCTTCTTTTATTGGATTTAGGATTTCTATTTTAGGATAAAGTGATGATCCTTTATTGTATCATTTAGTTCCTTAAAGAAATATTTTCTTACTCCCTTTTAGTTTGGTTGTAAGGGTGGTCATTAACCTCCTTCTATGCCTACTTTAAAGTGATGTTTGCATGATTGTTATCCTATCTCCTATTGCTGATGAAGGTTTGGATTAATATTTTAGGTTCTTCCTTCATTATATGTAGTTTCCTTATGAATTTAAATTTCTTATATCCTTGTATATTAACATCAAACCTTTTATTTATAGCTAAAAAAAATCTTATATGCACAAAATTGTTGTGGTATATGACAAGAATGCCCCTTGTCTTCCAATGAGTCAAATCATGAACTTCAATATGAGAATTGTTAGGTCTATTTGAGTCTTCATTGATGGTCTTCATAAACTGGAATTAAGCTCCAAGATCCTTAGACACATTTCACTCATACTTAGACCATATACTTGTCTTTCATCACACTTAACCAAACATTAGTAATAAATTTGTTTTGTCACCATCAAAATATGGTGGAACCTCCCTTAGTTCAACAATCTTCCTATTTTTTATGATGATAATACCATGTTATATTATTGAAATAAAACATCAATAATAACACATCAAATACCACATGATTATCATACAAATATTACATGAGAGCATGATATGCAACTTGAAAATTTTAAAGCATTGAGAACTTGACCAATATCTAGAAGACAATCTGTGATCCTTTATAAACATTTTGAAAGTTCAAAATCAATTGACACAAACTCCTACTACTCTACATTTTGAAATAATAATCTGAAAGATAAGAAAATTTGAAAATTATTAAAAATGATTATAGATAAAACTATTGATAGTTCTAATTAAAATTATACAGCCTCAAAAACAATAAAATAGGTATAGTTTAATGTGAAATTTAGAAAATTCAATTTTTCTTACAGCCCAAAATTAGGGAAAATGATAGTCTTAACAAAACAAAGCAATTGAATGAACATAAACCTTATTTAAACATCTAATTGAATCCTCACATAATAAATTTCATAAAACAATTTATAATTAAATTGAAAATTCAAAAATTCCCAAATTAATAAATTTGAAATTGTTGAAAAACAATTTTAACACATTCAAATGTAATTAAATTTTCTAATATCTTAAATAAGCTTCTAATTGCATGAAAAAACTTTGAATTTGATTCAATTACGAAATTCACAACAAGAAATTCAAAAATCTCAATTCTATCTAAATATGCAAGAATTTAAAATTGAATCATTCTAAATATAATTAAATGAATTTAAAAATCTATTAAGCTTTAGAATGATGATTAATAACTTAACTAATGGCTAAATTGAATGAAATCGAAGAAAATGAAAATTTTGGGTTTTAATAAAAATGTGAAAGATGAAGGAATTAAGTGATGATGATAGAAGGCCTTGGTTCAAAGGGTTGCCAGAATCAAGTTTCCACCTTCCTAGAAATTGGAGACTCATTGGAGAGGAAGGATTTGACTAGAGACACTCAACGTTGCCAAAAAAAAAAAAAAGATATAATGGAAGAGCTTTTGAAGGAGATGAAGATTGAAAGAGAGAAAGGATGATTCTATGTTGAAAAACTTACAAACTGGCAGAAGAAAACTAAAAAATGATGAGAAGAAGACGATTGAAATTTGGGGTACTGGTGGTTTCCAAAGAACCAAATAGCAATAAACCCAAAAGGAGCAAAACATTTATCCTAAAACGCAACATTTCAAGATATTGCTCAATCGAACTATCTCTTTTGGTCGATTGATAGTAGGTTGGCCTATCTACTCATATCGATCGATCGAAATCATCAACACGCACCACATCAAACATGATACAAATTAATCATAAAATATTTATTTTTATTTTTATTTTTAATTAATAAAAAATTTTAGTCATGAATTAAAAAATGAATAATAGTTTTCTTCAAGTATAAATACTCAAATAGATTTTATTTTCTATGATAAAATTATTCAAATACTTATCAAAGTTATTGTATTTAAATTTTCACACTTTCAACTATATTTACTTTTATCATAAGTAGTAGTAGTAGTAATAATAATAATAATAATAGTGTACCTCCTAAATTGTATTCCATCATTTTTCTTCTTTTAATTTTCCACTGGGTTCAACAACGCGTTATGACGATTTATTCCTTTTTATCCTTGGAGATAATATATTTAATGAAATTTTGGTACCCATATCATTTTGAGTCCTTAAATATTAGTTTTAAATCTTTCGCGACCATTTTATAGAAAAATTTATATTTCTCAAACGATTAAAACATAAATGTTGAACATTTTTCAATGTTCATAACATCAGCAAAACAATGAGGTGTAAGTCTTACATATAACGTTCACAATATGAGTAAAACAATGAGTGTAAGTCTTATATGCATTTCAATAATCATTTCTAGGCCCAAACTCATTATAGAACTTTTATTGAAAATTTTGTCTAAGTTGAGTGAAATTTTTTCTATCATTAAATCGACATTGTGGAAATCTCCTAGATCTTTGTGTGTACATGTATGTTTAATGCAAAGGTTGAGGTCTTCTTATTGAGGCATTTTGAAAAATACTAAGAGTACATTTATCTTCTAAATTCTTTCCCTTTATGAAAGTAGTCTTGCTAGTAGATGCTCCATTACTATACCTTAAACCATGTTTATCATTTCCTAATTTTTTAAGACTTAGCATCATTTCTAATTTCTTATTTCCCTTGGCAAATTTTACAAGTGATTCCTTTAAGGATTCTAATTCTTTCTTTAAAGGTACATTTTTAGTTACTAATTCATCATTATCTTTGTTAATTAAATCTAAGTTTTTATTAAGTCCTTCATTTTATAATTTATATTCATTTAACATTTTCATGGATTTCATATTTTTATCATGCAACTTCTTCTTTTTCTTAGTTAAATCTTGCATAAACTCTAAAAATTCTTCATCTGTATATTCAAGTTCACATTCATCAGTAGACTGGAAGGAACTTATCTCCTTGAATGCCATGAAGCATATGTTTGCAGCTTCTTCCTTTTCGGAGTTGCTTGATTTGGTCCAAGCCGCCTTTAGTTCTTTTTTCTTTGACTCATTTCTTTCCTTTCTTTCTTTCTTCTCATTGTTTTAATCTTCTTGAAGACGGGGTAATTTAACATCAAGTGACCTTTTTCACCATATTTAAATCAAGTTATGTGAGAAAATTTATTTTTAGACAAAAGCTTACCTTCTCTCCTACGGATGGGAGACTTCCTTTTTATGACTCTCCTTAAACCTTTTATGATGTGTACGACTGATTATTCTCTTTATCTTCCATACAAGGATTCTTGTTTTCGCTCTCCTCCTTTGTTATAGCCTTGAATGTTATGTTCTTATTTTTAGGTGCATCATCTACTGGCGTATCATTTAATATCATCTATTGTGTTACTAGCGATCCAATGAGTTCATCAAGAGAGAGAACATTGAAGTCTTTTGCTTCATGAATTGTGATCACCTTAGGTTACCATGACTTTAGTAGAGACCTAAGAATCTTCCTAACAAGATGAACATTCGAATAGGTCGTACCTACACCTTTTAGAGCACTAAAAATATTGATAGGGATATATATTATGATATGATTTTCAATGTCGTTTCATCTCTGTTTTGATGTTTAAATGCTTGATTTAAGTTTCTTTTGAGTTTACATGCAGATTTAAACTTAGGACAGAAATACAAGTTGAAAAGGCCATGTTTTAAATAGAATTGGAGTAAAATTGTAAATAGAAGAGATTTGGAATGAATTTTATAACTTAGAGCATTATTTTATGAGGGTCCTCACCAAATTTCAAGGCCATCTAACAAGCCATGAAGAGGGTAAAAAGAAAAGAACAGGATAAACTCAGTTGAACACTAGATTTGGTATAGATGAATTTAGTGATGCCTTAAAGGCACTTTTAGAGCTCATATTATTCTTAAATTTTATGGGGTACAAGAACATCATGTGAAGAATCTTTATACCCAATTTCATGGCTATTGAAGGTCTATAGAGGGAGTTAAAGGAAAAAAGGCCAAGGGAGATAGAAGTTGCCAAATCCTAGGACATAAACTAAAATTGTAAAACAACATCGTTTTTGGCATTTTAGGGGCAAACTTAACCAAATTGCTCCCAAAACATCATTAAAGCCCTAGAATCCATCCAATAAATATATAAGGTTATTAAAAACATAAAGGAAATTAGATTTTCGTCATTCTTCAAGGCTCCCACTAGGGCAGCCCCTTTTCTTCTTCTTTTCTTAGGTTTTAGGATTGTTTTTCACCTCTTTTCTTCTAGTTCCATGTTCAGACCTTAGATTAAGTTGTTTCGGCACTGAATTCTGGTTTATTTGTGTTGTTATTTCTGTCTTTTTCTATTTTATTTTATTTTATCATGTATTTCATTTGGCTTATGTTAAATGCTTGTTAAATCTTTGTTTTTATTAGTTTAATGTTAAATCCTTTAGTTTTAAGCCTTGTTATTCTTTGATTCCTTTATGATTTCTTCATTTTTATTCTTTGTTTAGTATAATTTGATATCATGTTTGTGTTAAATATAGTATGTTAGTTTAGTTTTAATTAAGTTTGAAGGCATTTGATGGATTTATGGATGATAATTGTGAGAATAGGAATGAGTTTAAAATAGGCATTATTATTTATACTAGGATTAAGTTGGAATTCGGAAATAATGCCATGAATTAGGTATTAACTCATTGGATTGGTCATATTAGGTGTAATTTCTAGTTTAATTACTAGCTTTTAACCTTTGATCCTTAATTCCAAGGGATTTTGTTGTGCTGAACTTTGAGGAAGATAGGCGATGTCCACTAATTCTTAGAAGACCATTCATGAATACGGGAAGAGCTTTAATATATTTTCATAATGGAACGTTGGTTCTTTGCATTAGTGAAAACAAGTAGAATTTAGCATAAGCAAGATGATAAAAAATCCACCTGAGGGAAGTTCTTCTATGAAAATTGATGTGGTAGATGAATGTGTACACGAAGAAAAGAGGGACGTTTATGAGGAAGAAAAAAAAGAAAATCACGATGTTAATGAAGGAGAAGAGGAGTAGAGTGAGATACTGAAGGTTGAGCCTTAGTGTGAATTGAAGCACCCACTCCATCATCTAGTGAGATACCACCTACTTTGGAGTTGAAGCCCTTGCCAGCCCCCTTTAGATAAACCTTTCTAGGTAAAGACTAAACACTATCGATTATTATTTCTAATCATTTGAATAGAGAGCAAGAGAAGAAGGTGGTAGACATCATAAAGAAGCGAATGAAAGCTACTAGATGGAAAATTGTGGCTATAAGGGGGATAACATTTCCAAGTATGGTCATCTGTATAATTAATTTGGAAGAAGGATGTAAGACAACAAGGGAGAGACAAAGGATGTCGAACCCGCACATGAAGGATAGAAAGAGGTAATAAAAATCTTGGATGCCGAGATTTTTTATCCTCTCTCAGATAATGAATGAGTGAGTCTAGTATAATGCATATCTAAGAAGGAGGCATGATTGTGGTTAAACACAACAAACAATAATTGATCTTTACAAGAACAATTACAGGTTGGCAAGTGTGCATCGATTATAGGAAGCTCAACACTGTGACTAAGAAGGATCACTTTCCACTACCTTTCGTAGATCAGATGATTGAAAGAGTGGTTGGGCATGCTTTTTATTTTTTTCTAGATGGTTACTCAGGTTATAATCAGATCTTTACATATCCAGAAGACCAAAAAAAGACTAAATTCATCTGTCCTTATAAAACCTTTACATATAGAAGAATGCTCTTTGGCCTTTGCAACACTCCAGCTATTTTTCAAAGATACGTGATGTCCATATTAAAATTTATGATCGAGGACATAATGGAAGTGTTTATAGATTATTTCTCAGACTTTGTAGATTCTTTGATAACTGCTTGAAAATTTTAGATAGAGTACTTTAAAGATGCAAAGAGTTGCATTTGGTCGTCAATAGGGAGAAGTGTCACTTTATGGTATACGAAAGTGTGGTTCTGGGTGATAAGATTTCATGCAAGGGCATTGAGGTGTATAGAGCCAAAATAGAGGTTATCGAGAAGCTTCCACCACCAAGCAATATTAAGGGTGTTAAAGTGTTTTTAGGATATGCTAGGTATTATTGTCAATTTGTTAAATATTTCTATCTCATTTCTCAACCCCTTACTAACTTGTTAGTTAAAGATGAAACTTTTCACTTTGATGTTAATTGCTTAAATGCTTTTGATAGGTTAAAGATGGCACTGGTATCCGCACTAATTCTAACTTCACAAGATTGTTCTTTACCATTTGAGATCACTTGCGACGCTAGCAAACAAGCGTTAGGGTATGTTCTAGGATAGTTGAAAGAGAAGAGACTACATGCCATCTACGATCAGTGAGACCTTAACAGGAGCCCAATAAAACTATACAACTATCGAAAATGCATTGCTAGCTATGATATTCGCATGTGACACATTTCGTTCATGCCTCTTAAGCTCAAAAGTAATTGTTTATACTGATCATACAAGAAGGGAGAGAATATAATGGTGAACCACTTAGCATGTCTAAAATATGGGGATATGCAATCAAGTGAGGACATCAATGAACACTTTCTCAATGCATTCTTGATGCTAGTAAACAATATTTTTATTATATGGTTTTAATATAGAAAACTACATTATAGGTAATATCCTTCCTCATAAGTGAAATTATTAATAAAAGAAGCAATTTTTGTTTAAGTGAATTTATTATTTGTGAGATGAGCCAATTTTATATAAGATATGTGTTGATGGACTACTTTATAGGTGTGTTCCTGAGGATGAAATGCTTGAAATCCTAACTCAATGTCATAATTCATCTTATGCAGGTCATTATGAAGCTAATAAGACTACA
>JAOXYD010008048.1:0-15300 GCA_028565735.1 Pinacopodium congolense | reverse complement strand
ATAAATAATACCAGTATTAAGGAGCTTGAGTAATTCATTTTTCTCCGCTTCCTTCATGTTTGGATTCAGTCTACACTGAAGTTTGGCCAAAGGTTTACTTTCTTCTTCAATGAATATTCGATGCATACAAATGGAAGTACTTAATCCTTTAATATCTGCTAAGGTCCGTCCATCCTATGGCATTTTAATGCTCTCTAAGAACTCTTAATAATATCTCCGTGATCATATTACTTAATGATGATAAAATGATAACAGGCAATTGAGATGGAGGCTGCAAAAATGCATACTTCAAATTTGAGGGGAGATTCTTTAGTTCGAGTGTTGAAGGCTCTTCAATTGATGGCCTTGAAAGGGATTGAATTGGCATATCTAAAGTCTCAAATCTTCTAGATTAAATTCAATTAGAAGACTCCTTTCCAACTTCTAATTCCTTTAAAGCTTCCTTGACTTCCTCTCCCTCATCTTCTTTAGAATTTGAATGAATCAAAGCCTTTTGCAATGAATATAAACAAAGATATTCAAATGGATCAATTTGAGTATAATTAATTCCAAATAAGTTACATGAATCTAGGGTAGATGGATGCTTCATTTCTCAAAAAACATTGAACTTAATCTCTTCATCTTGAAGCCTGAGAATGAGCTTTCCTCCATGTACATCAATTAGTATCCTAGCAGTAGCCATGAATGATTTTCCTAAAATGATAGGCATTGCACTGTCTTCTTTTATATCCAAAACAAGGAAATCAATCGGGAATATGAATTTATCAACCTTAACCAAAACATCCTCAATAATCCCTCATGGATAGGTAACTAATCTATCAGCCAATCATAATGAGACAGTAGTGGGTTTAGGTTCTTCTAATCCTAACTTCTTAAAAATTGATAAAGGCATTAAATTAATACTTGCTCCAAGATCTATCAAAACCCTATCAATTTGTAAGCTACCAATTGTACAAGGAATAGTAAAGCTACTTGGGTCCTTGAACTTTGGGGATAACTTCTTCAAAAGGATAGTAGAACACTCTTGATTAAGTTTAACTGTCTCATATTCTTCCAGTAATTTATTCTTAGACAGGATTTCCTTAAAAATTTTGCATAAGAAGGCATTTAGGAAATTGCCTCAGCAAATGGGATATTGATATGCAACTTCTTAAACATCTCTAAGAATTTCTCAAATTGTCTGTCCAAGTGTGTATTTTTCAATCGTTAAAGGTAGGGTATCCTAGGCTTGTAAGGTTTTACATTTACATCAGTAAATAACCTTGGCTTATCTGAACTTGTACCCTTATCTTCCTTTTCTTTCTTCTTTAACTCTCTCTCTTCTGTCATGTCCCTCTTCTTTTTTATCTTCTTCACTCTCACCATCATTTGCTTTCCTTTCTCTTCTTCCTTCTTCCTTTCATTCTCAACCTCTTTTCCACTCCTTAAGGTAATTACCTTGGCATGCTCTTTAGGATTGGCTTCAGTTGTACTAGGAAGCTTATCGGGTAGCCTTTCCTGTAAAAGTTGAGCAATCTGTCCAACCTGAATCTCTAAATTCTTAATTGATGCCTCATGGATTTACGTTTTAGACTTATTATATTGGATATACTTAAAAACTATTTCTTAAAAATTGGGTGCTTCTCTTTGACGTTGGTTAACTCTAAAACCAAGTGGAGGTGCTCTTTGAGGATTAGCTTGAATTTGTTAAGGTAGTTGTAAGTAGTTTTAATTGTTACTCTATGAAAAAGGGTTATAAGTGTTTGAAAAAGGGTTGCCTCTTTTCCTATTAAAATTACTAACAAATTGCACTTGTTCTAGTTCTCGAGTAAAAGGACTTCCTTCTTGACACTTTAATGATATATGGGAGGTACTACAACAACTTTCACATTCCAATTGATGAGAACTACTACTAGCACCAGTCATCAAACTATCAAGCTTCTTATTCAGTACTTCCAATTGAGCTGCAAGAGCTACTGTGACATTAATTGCATGAACACTATATGGCTTCTTTGGATGGCTTTTTGAATTGTACTGAAAAATATTCATAGCCATATTCTCAATCAGATTGTAAACTTCAGTCGCAGTCTTGTGCATTAGATTACCTCCAACTGCAGCATTAATGGTGCTATGGGTTAAAGGTGTCAATCCAATGTAAAAGATATCGATTTGCTGCCACGTTTTAAATCAATGACTTAGATACTTTGCAAGCATCTCTCTAAAACTCTCCCATGCCTCTAACCATTAAAATGATACTATTTAGGATTTCAAAGTTATTTCCATTAACTCTGGGCCGCACAATACTAGCCACAAGTTTACCTCTATTCTCTAAAGCTAAGTTATCATGGTTGGTTCTCTATTTTCTACATGAGGTCCTACAACTAAAAATTCCTCAGGATCCATCTCTACAGGTTCTGATTCAGTGTCACTCGATATTCCTACTTCTAAAGGATCGGACGTAGTTGCATGAGCTTCTTTCTTTTTCTTTCTGAAGGTGCGCTCGAGTTTTGGATCGAAGTCTACTAGATCAGGATTACATCCCCGAGTATGCATACAAATTTAAATAAAATACTAAATAAAGGAAAATAAACAAATAAACTAAGCAAAAAGCAACAAAAACACACCAAGTAAAATAACTAGAAAAAAAATGTAAAAAAAATTTTAAAATATATAAATAGAATTTTAAAAGTCCTAAAGTAATTGACACTAATTTTCTTAATATTAAGGTCGTAATTCCCCTACAACGACGCCAAAAACTAGTTGCATTAATTAGGTGACTTATAAACTTTTAATGATTTTGAAATGATTTTACTTTGAAAACCAACGGAATTAAGACCAAGTATACCTATCGCAAAAGTAATACAATAGAGTAAATTTAAGACTTTGGATGTTTATTCCATGGGGAAAATGGCTTAATTACTATGTTGATTAGATTACAATTATTTAGGAAAATCCAAACAATTTGATTAAAAACCTTAAAATTTATAAATTAGTCTAACTTGGCTTAAACAATTCAAAAATGATTTTTAATTGCTTTGGAAAATTTTTTAAAATTACCATATATGTAAATTAACCAAGGATTAGATGGTTGATGATTTAATTGAGATTTAAATACATTTAAAGGCTGATTAAAATTCCTTCACGAAATCAAAATAAAGCTATGGTTAAGACTTTGCTTTTTCTCAATTGAATCTTATTTAAAGTTTGGTTATACTTTAAATCAAGTAAATGGGTTTTAATTTCAAGAAGATAAGTTCTGGAAAATTAATCTCAGATCTCTAACTTTCATTAAAAAATCTAGGTTTGGTCATGTAAGGATTAATTCATATTGCTTATTGATTTTTCTAACAATTTAAGATGATTTCTCAAGCTTAACTTGTCTTAAACACTAATCGTAAGTGGCTAGCTTAAAATCAGTTCATTTAATCCTTCAATAAACAAAATCTAGACCCTTTAACATGTCTTTAAGCTCTCTTAAATCATACAAACATCAATCCTTGACAATAAAAATGAATTAGCCACACATATTGATCAAAACATACAACTTAAGCAACATATCTTGATAGATCTATAAAAATAGGTTGAAATAATAAGTTAAGAGTTTACAAAATAGGTTTGTAAAACTTCTAGACACGTCTTGTAACTCCCAAATTGATCTGGAATGCAGCACAGCCTCAGAATCGATTCAAACTTTCAGAAAAATCAAAAAACATACAAGGTTATAAGCATAAGTACAAATGCTTTGATTAATCCAAAAAAAATAGAGCAAAATAAGTGTTAATATGAGTTTAGAAACCCCCTTAAATGATTCTTAAACTCATATATGAGTCTTAACAACAAACTTTAATGTTCAAAAACTCATAAAATAACATACAAAACGTAAATAAAGTGTTTGAAGCCTAGATGTTCTAAGAATAAATCAAAAGAGAAGCAAGAGTGTCTCTCTCTTATTTCAGATCTATTTTTTCTTCATCAATTCATGTTTCTTCTATGTTTTTGGCTTTTGAAGGACTTTAGGACCCCCAATTAATGCCAGTAGACAAAGGAAGTAAGTAGAGATATGTTACAACCGCAATTTTGGAGATTTAGAGTAGACATTGTTGACTAATGCATTCAACGGCACCTTGCCGAACTATAATGCCTCTTTGATAGCCCGTCATTAATGCAAGTATACTGACTCCTTAAATGGCACCTTATTCTTTCATAAACGTGACCCTAGTAAGTGTTGTTTATAGACTGAAATGGGGTGATTTTTTCTAGTTTTTGCTCCAATCTCCATCTTTAAATTCCATCCTGCAAATTAAACATAGTAAGGCATAAATTTAACAATTAAGCACTGAATTATGGTTCATAATTTAACAATTTATCCATTAAAATTCAATCACTTTGAACCATAATATTGTCTTACCTAAACCTCTAAGCTGTAAATGGATGACATATGGTTCTTCACAATTTGGTTAAATTTAGTCTCTATCCTCTTCCAATTCTCCTCCTAGCTTACAAACTTCGAACCCAAAATATCCATCATCTTGTCTATTTTGTTCTCTAAAGATCCAAGTCGATCTTGTTGAAAACGAGGAAGTCCTTGTGCTCTCACTTGGTCACCTGTATTGTTAGTATTCTACGCATAATTTTGGTGGTTCTTCCATCCTATATTGTAAGTGTTAGAGAAAGGGTTGTTATCTTTATGTTGTTGTTGGCCCAAATAATTTACTTGATCAATTCCACTGGTCTCCATCATTAAGCAATAAGTAGTGGCATGGCTATCTTGCCCATATAATTCACATCAAACTTGCATTACCTTCACCAAAGATAAGGAAGCTCCTTGCATGTTACTTAATTTCTTGGTAAGATCTAGGATTTGTGCTTAAAGGGCAGTTACCAAGTCAATTGAAATCATACCTTTTTGCTCCTTAGATCCTTGCCTACCTCTCTCCTTTGACCATAGGAAACTGTTACTCACCATCTCCTCTAAAAGATCATATGATACATAGATTTTTTTTCTCATAAGAGAGCCTCCAGCCACTACATCTATGGTCCCTCTTATGCTTTGAGTCACTCCATTATATAAGGTTTGCAAGAAGAACTCCCTTAGAAGGTTATGGTGAGAACAGCTCCTTTGCAACTTTTTAAAACACTCCTATGTCTCCTATAAGGACTCCTCATCACATTGTTGGAAGTTTGCGATCTCCTTGATGATTATTGTTGTCTTCGTCAATATGAAGTACTTGGATAAGAATGATTGTGCAAGTAACTACCAAATTGAAATGTTTTTGGGATTGAGAGAATTCAACCATGCTTTAGCCCTATCCTTCAGAGTAAAGGGAAACAACCTCATCTTAGTCGTATCCTCTGACAATCCATTGTACCTAAAAGTGTCACAAATCTCTAAAAGTTTGCTAGATGTGGGTTGGGATCCTCATTTACCAAACTATAGAACTGAACATTCAATTGCAACATATTGAGTAAAGCCGGCTTGATCCCAAAGTTGTTGGCTTGTACAGAAGGCCTTGTAATTCCTTGTTGATTAGCATTAAACCCCAGCCTCATGAAGTTCATTAATATCCTTTAGGCACCTCTTTATTCACCTTCTTCCTCCATATTTGGTTGAATTCTGACTTAACCCTTAACTTTTCTTAACTCTCATTCATGCCTTGTGATATCTAAAAACTCTTCTTCACTTAGTTAATTGGACCTTCTAATGCTCCTTGTATTCATGAACCTACAATTACATAAGGAAAAGTATCAAAAAATCTTAAATCAAAGTTACCCAAACTAAACAAGATGCTAAGATATTAATCCCTGATAATGGCATTAAAAACTTGTTAGGGTAAAACTCAACTCTTTTTACACTAAATACCGCAATTTCATGGATTGTAACTTATAGTACAAGCGGATATTGTCCCACAAGAATTATATTTAGTCACTACTTAATTCAGGTTATACTTTGTTTAAGGAACAATTTCAAATGACAAAAACTAGAAAATAAACTAAGATTAAACAAACTAGCAATGAACACTCAATTAAGATAAAATGCAGGAATTTGATGACCAATGTTTAAGATTAAGAGTCACTTCTATCTCTATTTTGCTTCCCCCTTATCTTATTGATTTAATTATATTTGACCTAAGAATTTATAAAGTTTAATTACCTTTTTTCAAGGTATAATTAGTTGTTCCTAGTTAAAATAAGATAGAATCAATTATGCTATCTATCAACTTACACAAACTTTCTTAACTATTTAATTAGATATTAAGCAATCCTATAGGTAATTAAAAAAATAGCCAAGATCTCTCTTTAACTATTTGAAAAACTAAATGTTTATAGGTCTATTGGGAGACAAATGTAGTTGTACTACCCAACACAAATGCCCAAGCTCACTCTCTCGATCTATTGCAAGGTATATGCACAATAAACATTATAAGCATCCATACATTGAATTAGTAAGAACAAGGTTCACAAAATAGTTCAAAAGTAACTCCTAAAAATGTTCAACCAACTATAACAACAATAAATCCACCAACATTAATGATTTCTATACTAAAAAGTAATAAAGAGAAGGAAGAATAAACTATGTAAAGCCTTGAAGTTCTTCTCTTCACTCCAGGAAAGCTAGAAAAACTGAATGTTGAAAGGTCTTTGGGTTTCCCAAGAAAATGGTGTTTCTTCTTTTCAATGGCCACCAAAACCCTTAAAGTTGATTTTTTTGGATGTGTCCTAATGATTATTGGAGGCTTTTAGGATTTTGAGCCCTTATATATGTCCAAAGGATGAGCCCTTATATATGTCTAAAGGAGGGTCCCAATAATTAAAATCTCGTGTTTGGCTTGAAATAGTCAGCTCTGCCTATCAAGCACGAGGGTGATAGAAAGTTGTCGTCCAGAGGTGTCACGATCATGCACAAGCATAATCCTGCACTGTAGTTTGACAACTCTTTGTATCCTCCACTCTTTTGGGTATAACTCCTTCTTTGAGACTCCGATTAACTTGAAATTTGAACTGTAACCTTCTCTGATGTCGATCTTACTCCCCTCGAAATTTCATGGTCATCTAAGTTCTACAAGTATGTCTAATGGCTTAACAAAATCACTTGTGCCACATCGAATGCTGAAATTCTATTATCTGTAAAATCAACCACCCAAGTGAATCAATTTATTCCTCAAATAAACTCAAATTTACTCTCAAATATTAAATAATACCAAGAAATAATTAAACACTTAAAAGATAATTAAAATATGAAAAAGATTAAATAAATTAAGGTTGAAACACATAAACAACACTTAAAACACATGAAAACAACCTAGAAATATAATCTAAAAACAAACTTATCAATATTTTCAGTTATCTCTCACTCTAATGCAGAAGCAGACTACTGAGATCTTATTGACACTATCTCTGAGCTCCTCTGGTTAGAATGACTACTTCGAGATATGGTTGTCTTCTTCACGTCTGCAATTCATCTCTTTATGATAATTATAGTACCATATAAATTGATCATAATGATTTCTTCAATGAGCACACCAAGCACATTGAGATCAATTATCACCTTGTATAGCATCATGTCCTTCAAAGCACTATCTTGCTTGTTCCTATCTCATTACAATCTTAAATTGTTGATATTTTCACCAAATCACACCCATCTAGGCTATTTCAAGATCATGTCTCTAAACTAAAGTTATCATCTTCATTACCACCTTAAGTTTGAGGGGGGATGTTAACTAAAGTTAGGTATTAATTTTCATTAGCATGTAATTACAGCCTAAATCATGTTTGTAATTAGTATAAAATCAGAAATTATTATTTTTTAGTACAACTTTACTAGTTTATGCACCCCATTGGATATATGAATCGATATACAGAAATATAAAGATTTTCCTCTTTACCTTCCTTTTATCTCTACGATTTCCTCTTCACTTTTCCTCTGCCTCCATGATTTCTATCTTTGTACATGTGAATTTTAAAATCTTTTATATGTGATGGGTTTAGAACATTTTCAATAGTTTTTTTTATTGAAAAGAATGCAAGCTTAAATAGGACATTAGATATGCTCTTAACTCACCTAATGTTTGTCAAATGTTTTGAGGGAAGCCTAACGTACAAATGGAGCTTGATAATCTTAGCTAATATGATCATAAACATGTCTTGGTCAACTTACCTGATGAATATGTTTATATTAGTTGCAAAGGATGCATGATCCAAACTATTGGCTTTTTTTATGCTTGCTTTTAATGTGATTTCTTCACTCACAAAGCATCCGTAGATATGCCTTGAGAAATCCTATTAGCACCCACTTCACTAATGAATTATTGCTTGTCATTTGTTAACTTGAGAAAGAAAACTCTAACTCAACCCGATTCCTAGTTCCAATAGCATTGCTTTCATTAAAATGGACTAGAACACAATCCTTGTAGTTGGATCTTCCTCTTTGTTTGTGTATACAAGAAAATAAAGGTCCAGTTATAGCTTAAACTTTGCTTACAAAACCAAATAAGAAGAGTATATAATGCATGTATTCCACCAGTAGCTCCTTAAACAAACAATACTTCGCATATCGATCACTTTCATGAAATTATTGTAAGAATTGATTTAGAATATTTTGATGTGGAACACTTATGAAAGAACCGGAGAGGAAGAAGTAGAATGAAGAAGAAAGAGAGAGAACGAGAGAACAAGCAAAAGGATATCATTGGTTTTTTAAAATAAATTATTTAAAAATAAAAGACCTTATTTCTATTTGTTCCTAAAAAATTTTATTTAAATATATTTTTATCTAATTACTTAAAATGTAATATTTTAAAAATTATTAATTATGATTTAGCACTCTCACAAGTCACAAAGTAAGTAACGTGCATGATAGGAAGAAGAAAGTTCCTAATTTACTAAACAACGGAAATTTTTAATTAAATCCAACTATGTTTTCTTTTTTAAAAATTGAAATCCAACTATGTTCTTTTTTCATAAATAGTTTTTTCTATTTAAATTAAAATATTTACTAAAATACAGCAGTAAGAAAATGTTCCAAAATAAAGACGAATGATTGTATCTTAAGTATGTCCAAAGAAGTTACTACTTTAATCAGCATCCACAACCCCAAACAAAATGCTGTCTTTTGGAGCCACATTGTTACTTGTTATCAACACCAAACATATTCCAATCTTCTCGAATCATCTTGATTCTTAACTCTAAATTATTTTGGTGATCTATGAGCCTGCTTTATATAAATTTAAATTTGCCGAACCAAACCTCTCACGAGAACTAAAGGAAGAAGAAAATAGCATACAAATAAAGCGTTATCGAAAGGAAGAAGAGAACTTAGCGCCTAAATTAAGAATGGGAAGGTTTGGCATAGCCATAGTGTTGTTTCTTTCTGCAGTCTTCTACGTCAACGCGGGCCATCACTTTTGTTGGCATCATCACTGTACAACTGATGCCACCACTGGAGCATTAGAAAATGATAAATTTTATGTCAATGCCACCACAAAGTTCTATAACCCTGAGAAAATTGGATGGAACTTGAATGCCACCAAAGCCTTTTGCAAGGTTCCGCTTGCTAACAAACCCATCTCATGGCTTCAGAAGTATGGCTGGGCTGCTTATTGTGCTCAGAATGGACCCAAAGGTCAACACATGTGCGGAAAGTGTTTAAAGGTAAGTGCTCGACAGTATGAGAATTTTTATACGCACATTGGTTATTGCGCTTTGTTTGATATCAGAGTCAAGGTTATTGTATTTTATACACAACTTTATGCATATTTGTGTATATACATATATATATATATATGTATTATCCATTAATGCATATGAAAAATGCAATTTATAATCTATAAATTTTTACATAACAAGTCAGAATTGCTTTCTATGCACGTAGGTGACAAATCTAGCGAATGGGAATCAAGCGATTGCCAGGATTGTTGATCGGTGTGGTAACGGAGGCTTGAACTTGGACATTGCCGTGTTCAAGAAATTGGAGTCCAACCTAGGAGGCACTGTAAAAAATAACCATCTTATGGTGAAATACAATTTTGAGGATTGTGAGGATTAAATCGATACAAAAGCCTATACTACTTCGATGAAATCGAAAAAGAAATGTGAACCACGAATAATGTACTTGAAATAAAGAAAAATGAAAAAGCACCAGTATATTTCCCTTATATTAGAAAGCGAAAATATAATTCACATGGTATCCGATTCGACTTGTACAACAATACAGGTTCGTTCACTTGTACAGAAACATCAAACGCATACGTTGGCATCTGAATGTGAAATTCTAAGAACTTTGAATATTAGTCTATTGTGCGAGTTGTTAATGTGAATTATTTTTAGCTATAATCTTTTGATATCTTGACAGATTTTGAAGTTTAGAGAAATAATTAGTTTAATGCTTATAACATGATTTGTGACAAAGGATAGAACCATGTTACTCTAATCTAAGAGTAAGAAAATAACAAATTTAATCCAAGATTTGCAAGAAAATAAATGGTTATGTGAAAGCTTTTGAAAAAAAAACAAGAAATTTTAATTAATAGTTTGGAAATTTTAGTTTTTGAAACACCAAAGAGACTATTTATACATAATATAGAATCTTAATCCTAATATCAAGGATAAACACGTCTTGTACCATCCAAAATAAAATAGAATATATTTTAAATACATTAATGACAACTAGTTTCGTACTTCAACAGCGGGTCCTAGAGAGTACAACGATAGTATTGTAAGGGTGTAGTTGTGCTCCTGCATATTATATTCACAAGCTTTACTTCTCAGTGAACATTAGCGATTGTTCCCACTATAGTAATGGCACATTTAGGGTCACCATTGAGGCCCTAGAAAACATATCTTCAACTTCGATTGGATCTTCAACGCTTTAACATTCAATAAACCTTATATCAAGTTCGTTCACGTGAGTTTCCTTCACTTTTAGAGCACTCAATTTTGTGTTATGTTCAAGATAACCAAGTTTGCAATCCAAAAAACAAAGTGAAATATAACATTGAAAGTTGAATTAATGGTACCCATTCATGAAGATAATTAAATGATGTAAGTATTATGGTTTATCTTCCTCGTGACCTTGAATGGTTTATACTTTCTTGTCTTCTAACTTATATTAACTCCTAACAATTCTTTTCTTGCTAAAAAATATCATAATCTCATCGCTAACTTAAAACTCTTGGATTTTGATGAGAATGTACTTTTCATTAGCTTTCTTAAGATTTTCTTTAACCATTAACTAAACATCTTATGTCTTTTTGGCTAACTTTTTAGTAGTTGTTAGTAGATAAAATAGATAATTTTTAGGGCATATTTTTTTTAGTATTTTTACCTATTCAAAGCTTATTTTTATATTACTTATTAGTTCTTTTTGTTAAATTTTAGGTTTTGTTTGAATTTCGGATTAAGTGCATTAAAAAAAAAGCAATTTTTGGTGAAACTAGACACACACACACAAAAAACAATGTGCCTAGATGGCACCGTTATTCTTATAGGAGACTATTGTTTTCCAAAACCTCGTAGACAGAAGATAAACGATGACTATAAACACCATCATTATTGGTCTTGAATACTGCCGTTATGGTTAAAATTGAAGATAGAAGGTGAATGGCAGGTTTAAATAACATTGTTATTCCTTATGTCTAACCTCCGTTGTGATCTAAAAATTTGAAGCATGAATAAAGTTTAAGTGCAAAAATGACTAATCTACCTGCTTTTTAGGTGTTTTAGGTCTCAAAAGCCTAGAAACTACCTTAAAATTGTAAAAAGAAAAGTTAACAAGGCAAAAGGAGGAGGTATATATTAGGTTTTAGTTTTTCTTTTTTTTATCTAGCATTATATTGGGGACTTAGGATTCTTAAAAGCTTTTAGGTGAAGAAAGGAGTGTGGATTCAATATGGATAGATCATATATCGATTGTATTTCATTAAGCTTTTTCACTCTCATTATATTGACTCATAGATTTTATTTTCAATGAATGAATACGTGTTTTATTATTAGAACTTTGTATTCATTGATGAATATGTACATGTAAATTGTCTTGGCTAAGATTGGGAAAATACATGGGTTATGAGTGATTATTTGGAGGATTTTTATCAAACTTGATCAACTAAGTTTGATTGCTAAATAATTAGGGGATACATGACTGTTGACTTTTAATTATTTGAAACTTAATTGGATAACACAATTGAATCTAAAAGTAGAACAAGCTCTAAAATCTCAAGCGAGGGTTCTTAAAACTACAGACATTAGTGTTGAACCAAGGTAGGTTCCACCTTATTTTGATGATGATAAAACAATTCTATTACTAATGTTATAGTTATGTGTATTGAAAGATAGGTTTTGGAAGAAGTTCAAGTTTATTCTCTTAAGAAGTCTCGAAGCTTAATTGAATTCATAAAGATTACATATGAAGACTTATACCATTTGAAGAAGTGAACTAGTTTTAATATAGATTTTCTGTGTATTTTTTATTGTAAGTTTTGCTCGATTCATTTTTTATTATTTAAGAGGTTCACTCATGCCTATTTACATTCATGATTTAGAAAATGTATGTAGGAGATTAATCAAGAGGACTTATATATTTTAATGTGTGTGTATGTGAAAAATCCTCTTGATGAGTGATTTTGTTGAATAAGAATGCATCAATTAAAAAGATTAGCAAATTGGTATGTGATAGGGTTTAATTATATAATATTTTTATATGCATTTCAATGTGAATTCAACTCCATTTTAGTCTTTAAATGCTCATTTTGTGTTCATATTGTGTTTCCATGTAGATTTAATTGTTAAATACAAATATATGCGAAAAGTAAGAAGATTTGAAGTGATTTGAAGCAAATTGAAATAAAACAAAGTAGAAAAGGAGCATACTAATATAAAGAGAGGATCATGGTAAGAGTTTGCTTTCATAAGTTGGAAAAACATGATAATCAAGGCACCAAATTACAAAGGCCAAAGAAATCCCGGGACAAAGAATAAAACATGATTAAAGAAGAAAGCTTAGAGAGGGGGCTTGAAAGGATGGACAAGTGGTGTTTCAAAGAGAAAGCCTGGAGAGGACTATAAAACGTGATGAAGCTTTGGAGCTTTCCTTGGCAAAATGGCAATAGGTGGATTAAAAAGCTTCCAGGAGCAAAGGAAAGGAGAGGAGGCTTCTAATGGAGGATTGACCATGTTCAACTGTCTTAAGGCATAAAACATAAAATATATATATATATATTTAAAGCTTACAAGAGCAAGCAAAATGTGATAAAAGGACTGGGAGAGCTTGGCTTGCGAGAAAGGGGTACGCAGCCCTAATAAAGCATTTAAAAGCTTTATGGAGACGGCAACGTTTTAAAGGGAAGCAGGAGGATATAAAAGGGATAGCTTGCTTCTCACCAACATAGCTAGCAACTTGATTTTCATTTTCTTATTAGCCTAACCACCCCTTTCTTTCTCGTTTTCTTAGATTTTCTAGTTTTCTTTCTTAGATTTTTTAGTTGTTTTTCTTGTATTTTCTTGTTATTTTTTTCATTGTGCTCTTTATTTTTAATATTTCAGACCTTTAATAGTTGTTGTTCTTAGTAAATTTTTGCATTGTTATTGCTTTATTTTATGGTTAGTCTGTGTTTTGCTTAATATTGTATGGAGCCCTTACTTCCAATTAATATAGTTGTGCTTTTATTAATTCTTGACCTTGTGTTTATTTATTTATAATTTATGCATTTATGTTTTGTTTAGCATATTTTCAATTTGGGAATCACAATTGAGCTTTGCAAATTAGGGATTTAGGATTTGGGATTTCTACTACTGTATTACAAAATAAGTGGATGATCGAATGCTGTAGTATTATTTCTAAGAGAAGTTCTACTTAAACGTTGCGTAGCTACTGAAGCTAAAATGCTACGTAAATGTTTTAGTAGTTACAATAGTCATACGTGTCTTTCTATCATTGGTCTTACTCTAACAAACAACAATATTTGTAACAAACCCGGAGGCGAGAAAATCAATAAAAATTTGTCATTATTGTTTGGTTCATCTCTTCTCCGGCGATCATCTTTCTATTCTTCTCTCCATTTTTCACGGAACACTTATTTTTGTGGATGATGCGAGAAAGAAGATTTTTTTACCACACAAGTCTTATTCTTCGTTACCAAGTGAAGTAGAAGGCCATCCTTTAAACCCTATTCTAATCATCACACTCTTAAACTTGTAGCTAGCCCTCTAGATCCACGAGTATTCGTGTATCTTCATAGCCATTTTATCTGTGATGGTTCCAAGACATTTTCAATAGGTTTTGGATATTATTGCAAAAAATGCCGACTCAAATAGGACATTAGATGTGCTTTCAACTCACCTAATGCTTGTCAAATGTTTTGAGGATAGCCTAAGATACAAATGGAGATTGATGATCTCAACAACCATGATCATAACTTGTCCTAATCAACTTACCCGATGAATATATTTATATGAATATTAGTTGTAAAGGAAGCATGATTCAAATTTTTGGCCTGTTTTCACGTTTGCTTTCATTGTGGTTTCTTCATTCACAAAGCATGTGCAAATATGCCAAGAGAAATAGTATAGCACCAGCTTCACCTAAGTAGGATAAATGGTTTCTTGTCATTTGTTAACTTGAGAAAGCAACTCTAACTCAACCAGTCTTCGAGATTCCTAGTTCCAATAATATTGCTTTCAATAAAAGAAACTGTACTAGGATCCTTGTAGTTGGATCTTCCTCTTTGTTTATGTATAAAAGAAAATAAAGATCGAGTTATAGCTTAAACGTTTTTCTAACAAAACCAAATAAGAAGATTATATAAATACATGAATTGGAACAGTAGCTACACCATAAACAAACAATACACCAGATCTTGATCACTTTCAAGAAAAACTTGTAGGAATTGAATTGGAGCACTTTGATGTGGAACACTCATGACAGAAGTCGCGAAGAAGAAGTAGAATGAAGAAGAAAGTAAGGGAAAAACCAAAAGGATATCATTGGTTTTTTAAAATAAATTCTTTAAAAATAAAAGACCTTATTTCTATTTGTTCCTAAAACTTTTTATTTAAATATATTTTTATTTAATTACTTAAAATTTAATATTTTAAAAATTATTAATTATGATTTAGCACTCTCACTAGTCACAAAGTAAGTACCGTGCATTATAGGAAGAAGAAAGTTCCGAATTTACTAAACAACGGAAAATTTTAATTAAATCCAACTATGTTTTCTTTTTTTGAAAATTGAAATCCAACTATGTTCTTTTTCCATAAATAGTTTTTTCTATTTAAATTAAAATATTTACTAAAATACAGCAGTAAGAAAATGTTCCAAAATAAAGACGA
>JAOXYD010008037.1:0-15301 GCA_028565735.1 Pinacopodium congolense | reverse complement strand
TAAGCATTTCACTACATATAATTCAAAGGTTCTATCATCAAATTAAACCATACATTATAACTAGGAAAGCATTAAACTAAGTAATGGATTAAACTAAGAAACCAAGTATTAAAGCATTAAACAAATGAAATAACAAAACACACATTTGGCCATATTAACAATTATATAGGAAAATGAAAATAAAGTAAGAGAATCATTCAAAAATTGCACTTAAATAAAACGAAAATTAATCATAAAGCCATGGAAAAGAAACATCTAAAATGGACAGCACATAAACCAAAATAAAAATACAAGAAAATGGCTCATAAAGACACATTGAAGAACAAAGAAACTCCAAGTTTTCTCCATATTTTGTTGCTGTCCAAATTTCAATGGTGGAGAGTTGGTTCTTCCTTCTTCGAACATGTAGCTGCACCACCAATGTCTCCAAGAAAAGCTCAACAAGAAGATCACGTGAACAACTCCAATATTCAACATGAAAATGTATTGAACAGCCCTCAATCCCAAGAAGAAGATCACTTTTTCTACAGCTCCAAAGATGATGAACACGTCTTGGATAGCTCCAAAGTCAAGGACTATCATGTCTTGTGGATAGCTCCAAAACTCAACAAGAAGATTATTTGGATAACTACAAAGCTCAATAAGATGGAGAAGTTTTCTGCAGCTCTAAAGATGATGAAGAGGATCACTTGGACAGCTCCCAAGATGATAAAGACGACCACCTTTTGGATAGCTCCCAAGCCAAAGAGCATGATGTTGTAGATAGCCCCCTTCACATTTTCTATAGCTCCAAAGATCAACACCTTGTTGACAGCCTTCCTCTCTAATTAAGAACACATTTTGGACAGCCTCACAAAACCAAGGAAGATGATGACTTCTTAAATAGCTCTCTAGCTAAATGTCAGGATGTTTGTGCTGTCTTTTTCTTGCTGGAATGCAACTCCTTTTGTGTGAGTGGTGAGCAGCACCTCCAAAGTGATTTTCAGTTATTCCTTTGCCCCATCAACCATGTTCTCCACCTTCTTTTGTCTCCCCTACATTTTTTTGGACAACATTTACAAGGCATAAGAGAGATGTGATAAAATCTATGGGCGCTTTAGGTTGGGTGTTTTAAACACCCAGCTATCCCTTATCCCCTCTTCTTCATTCTTTCCCCCCCTCTAAACCTTAAAACCTCCTTCATCTCACCTTCTTCATATCCAACCAAGCCTCTCCATCTTATTTTTGTGCATTAATTCGTTAAATTTACATCCTTTCCGTAAGATATGAAACAACCCTTTCTTTTTTCACTTAAAATTTGGGATTTAATGCTTACGTTAGGGTTTGTTCATCCTTAAGAGCATAAATGACGTTTTTTGAAATTTTCAATATGTAATTAGGTACATTAGATGTGATTTTTCATGGAATCAACTCTATTTTCATATTACTCATGTATTATTTAGTTGCATTGCATATTTTTCCATATGGGTCTAGTGAAGGCCAAATTTTACATACCCATTTCCTATGTTCTTATGTTCTCTTTATCTTAATTGATTAGGTATGTTGATTTGTTGATTATTAGCAGTTTTGATGTTGATTTGTTGATTATTAGCAGTTTTGACACATCTATGGAAGGTTAACATCATATAAGTTCCTCATTTGCTGCACTTAGGAGAAATTACTTGAGTTTGAATGTTGAGAGGTTTGAATGGAAGGCATTGGTTTTAATTGGGATAAGGATGATTTGGAAATCAACAATGAATTAATTATGCTTTTCATTAAATTCCATTAAATTATTTTATCTTATGGTATGTGTGGATTGAGCATATTACATTACCTTATTCCTCCATGTCATTCTTATTATCTGAATTTAGTGCTTATTCAATTAAATTTGATGCACCTAATTATGTGTAGTCTCATGTGTATATTATCCTTCTACAGTTGTGGACCCCTTAGAAGGAAACAACGAAGAAAGCTCGTTATAATAAAGTATCCTCTTCCTAGAGCACTGGGATTAATAACCCTATCCTTCAATTCCAAAACTCCTAGCTCACTACCAAATATAATATATTATTGGTGAGGCCCATCACACCCACTTGTTTCTTGGTCTTTGAGGATTTGGAGCAATTAGGCTTAGTTGTTGATGTTTGTCGGTATTTATAGAGAGCGGAATGGGACACTATTGTAAGGATTAAGGACCCAAGATAGCAAAACCTCTTCTGTGAAATTTTGACAACCTTTAAGTTTGAAAAGGCACTGGTGGGAACGGAGGTAGAGGATGTGATAAAATTCCAATTAAGTGGGAAACAATTCTCAATGACATGTTGTGAGTATAGTGGAGCCTTGGGGATCCAAATAGTTGGACTCAAGGATCTATTCGAGATGAAATATTGTCAATTGTAATTCCTTACTTCAAAGCGGGCTACTTAATTTTGAAGGTAGATTGGTGAGGGTCATTTATAACTTAATGTCAGCAAAGGCTCTAAGATTCGATCTTTAGTGCTCAAAATAGTTCATTGATTAATCAATGGTACCATTAGAGGCCACCATAAGAGTTTAGGGACCATCACCTTATATGATTTTTTATAGTCGTGATGTATGTATCATAATCACAACTCTAATATTACAAGTGCTTTGGCCTTACATTTCAATAAGGCCTAGAGGATCGCTTGGTGGCTCATCTTATGTCACCAAAATTTTCATCAATTTGGAGCTCAATCTAGGCAACTTTGAATTGCAAAGAATGATTAAAATGGAGCCCTTAGACATTATCGCGTGGTTAAGAATGGGAATAGCCATCAAGCCTCATAAGCGATTGCAACTCAAATAACCTCAGCCGACCACTCATAAGCCTGACACTAGAGAAGAACTGGAATAAGAAGGAGGACAATAAAGAAGAAGTTAGACCCTCAGGATCACATGAACCATCGATGGCTGCTCAGTTCGATCATATTCAAACTCAGATAGAGGACTTGCGTGTGAAACTTAGGACATATCAAGCGATACATGACTTTAGATAGATGGAATCCTTATAATTGCAACAAACAAGATGGGAAAAGGATTCAGTAAGAAAGATAGGAGCAGTAGCAAGTATGGTGGTAGCTATTCTTCCCTTCACCACTGCCACCGCCAATTGCATATTGATTTAAGTCGTGGACACTAGGATTCTTGGTTTATTTTAATTTTTTGTCACCATTTCCACCACCAATTGTAAATAGATTTAAGTTGTGGACACTAGGATGCATAGTTCATTTTAATTTTTTTTCATCTTTTTGTTTCTTGTTTATTTTCTTTTGGATTTTAGTTAATCTTAGTTAGCTGATTTGTGATACTTGGTTTTTCTTTATTTTCATTTCTATTTTGCATTTAATCCTACCTTGATCTAACCTTTTATAATAGCTTATGATTTTAGTTTTGTTCTTCAGGGTTTTAATCACAAGCTTAAATGATTGATTTCTCAAGGCTTTCAACCACATGAATTTAACTTTAGGCACTTATAATCATACCTCGATTCAAACTTTAGTACTTAGGGGAGTTTTATTCTCCTTTCCCTTTTACTTTCATATGCTTTACTTCTTTTTGGTCCTCCAATTTAAGGAAATTTTGGTTCAAGTGGGGTGGAATTTAATATGTTAGGATTTATCATTTATTTACCCCATTTAAGTTATTAGGATGGCAAAAGTAATGACTTCAATATCTGTGATGAATGATTAAAATTGAGAGTTGATTTTTGATTGAAGTGTTTTACTTTCATTAATTTTTTTTATTAGGAGAGCATTTACCAATTCTTAATTGATCTTCCTTTCTTTTGTGTGATTTTCTTGTGATGTGTGATGTTAGGCACCTTTTATGCTCAATGTTAAACTTCGAATGTGGTGGCATATGGACTGTTGTGTGAATTTGGAATAGGATGAGTTTTTAATAAATAAAAAGTATAATTGTATTTAAATAGAATGAGCAAACACTCACTATGCTGGCTTCATACCAATAAAGGTTGACGTGTATCAATGGAGCTAGTAACCATTTGCAATTGTTAGCTAACTGAATAATTGATGGTTCACAACAAAATGATCACTTCACGTAAAAAAGTTAAGTGACATTGTAAACAAGCTAAAAAAAGTAATCGAGTTGAGTAACTGGGGATCATTCATGAAAAAATTTCAGCCCTCATGTCAAAAGGTAAGGTGAAACCCCCAAAATTGCTCTAAAATAAAAAGAATGTGTTATACTTTGCGCTAGTGATGATTTCCCTGAACAAATTCATATGATGATCCATATGACGCCTGATAGATGTTTGATATAATGCATTGAAAGTTTCCTAATTGCTAACAATATTTTGTTTATGTTAACCAAGTTTTTGTCATGACAAATTTTTTATTTATAAGCTAAAACAAAAGCATTGGTTAAAAATTTGTTTATACTCAGTTAACTTTTAACTCCTAGTTGATTTTATTTAATTAGATGTTTAGTCATTATTTGAGGACAAGTAACAACTTAAGTGTAGGGGTATTTGATAGCATTCAAAATTAAATATTTTATGCATGATTTAATACTTGTTAAAAGAATTTTTTTGATGTAATTTCATGTTGTTTTCATGTATTTAAAGTTAAAATTTTTGAATGAGATGTTACTCATATGATTTTCATGTTTTATCACATTTCATAAGATTTAAAGAACAAATTGGAATTGCAAATTATATGGTGTTAATTTGGGGTCCAAGAACATCAAATGAGGATATTCCATACCAATTTCATGGCCAAAGGACAACTAGAGAAGAAGAAAAAAACTAACAGGAGGTAAAAGCCAAAAGTTCTATCAAAAGATCATAGCTGCTTAGGCTATAGCCCTAAGACAGCAAGACCCATGACCATGGGAAATTCATGGAGCTATGCTCCCTTGACCTAATTTCATGATTTTTTGGTCTTCCAAGTCTATAGAAGGTAGAGCTTCAGCCACCACTCCATAGGAGACGAGTTTGAAATCACTCCCAAAGGTTTTCATGGAATTTTAAAGAAGAAGAAGCATCTAAAGACATAACCTTAAGGATCAAAGACGGATTTCACGCATCAAATATCAAGATTTCAAAGATTCAAGACAACTCACCATAAGATTTTCTATTCCTTTCTTCTTTATGTTTGTATGTGTGATTGAAACAATGTGTAGGAGCTAAACTCTTTACAGAATTTGAGTTTTTATGAAATTTAGGATGTAGTACTCTTGATATTCTTATTTTGGCTCTTGAGTTCTAGATTTTTAAATTAGATTTGTTCATAGATATTAATGACTTTAGATTTAATTGTTATGTGAATGTAAACCTTGATTTCAAAGCTTTGATTTGCATATGATTGACATTGAGAAATTTACTATATACATTAAATCATTCCATGAATGAAACATCTTGCATAGAGACCTAGGGACAGGCTTACATAAGATGTCCAAGTTAGGTGTGAACTTAGCCAAAATAATAGATTCTATAGAATGAATTAATGCATTCATTTAATAAATTGGAATATAGAGAACTTTCACTTAGTTTGTTGAATTAAATAGAATTATATAACTTGAGAGAGTGTGTAATTTACATTAGGAAATCTACGATCTACAGAATCTGGAATTTAAGTTAAAATGAGATAAACAATGAGTATGAATATATCCTAAAGGGATTAATTACCTAAATCCTACCTTCATCTTTGAGTGTTTCTTCTTGTGAGCTTATTTAAGGATTTTTACCTTGTTTTTACTGCTTTTTATTACTAGACCAATCAATCAACTTATCACGTTTGAGCAACTAGCTAATTTAGATAGGAGTTCATTAGTAACAGTAGTCCTTGTGGTTTGACACCTAGGTTCGCCTTAACTATTTTACATCTAATAAGTATGCTTGTCTTTTCATGTGTTATGTTATGATTAAGAATGTTCTTGATTGTTATTAATTTTAAAACTTAAATGGTCACACAACACATCATAAATTATGTGTAATTTTTTAAAAAGAAAATCTTTACAAAATTTGGGACACTTAAGGCTATAATTAACGATGAAGGATCACATTTTTGCAATAAATAATTTGACGCCCTATTAACTAAATAGAGTGTTTCCCACAAGGTGGCCATACCCTACCATCCTCAAACTAGCAGTTAGGTTGAGTTATCTAATCACAAAATTAAGAAGATCTTAGAAAATTCCGTTAGTTTTTTAAGAAAGGACTGGTTATTAAATTCGGATGACGTATTGTAGTCATATCATACTGCCTTAAAAACATCCATTGGCATGTCTTCTTTCAAGTTAGTATATGGAAAAGCTTGTCACTTACTAGTGGAGTTAAATCATAAGGCATAATTGGCCATTAATTTTCTAATTTTTAATCGAAAGAATGTGGTTGAACAAGAACTTTTAAAGTTAAATGAGATTGATGAGTTTTAGCTTGATATATATACCAACTCTAAAGTATATAAAGAGTGAATTAAGATATGGCATAATAAGCATATCTTAAAACGTAAGATTAAGGTGGATGATAAGGTTTTAGTCTAAAATTCACCAAAATTCGAGATTGAAGCTTTTTCTTAGGAAGCTGAGACTAAGATGAGTTGGCCCTTTTAAGATGATCAAAGTCTACCCTTTTGGAATAGTAGAGATCATCAATGGGCATATAAGCTTTAATGTTAATAGACAACGAGTTGAGCATTATACAACAGCGAGTTAAGACTTTTGTACTTGATAATCCTCAGCGAACCAAGGTTTAAAAAAGTGTGTATTTTTTTCTTTATGACCTTAGAAGGCAAATACTTGAACATTATGATTTTCGATGTGTAAAATGAAGATGTGTAGGTGATTGTGACTTCTTGAGGACATGATTATTATCTTGATGTAAAAAGAAATGTGTTTTTATGAATAAGTGAGCAAAGTGAATTCAATCTATTAGTTTCCTACCTAGAATAAAAAGGTCAAAGTTAAAAAGTGGTATTAGTAGCCAGTTGATAATTATAAGTCTTAAAGGACACTTAAGAGGGAGGGTGTGAATTGGGTGTTCTAAAATTTTTCTAAAATAATTCTTAAACCACCTAGACCAACTCTATCTATGTGCAATCTCTACACTATGATTCAACTTATAATGATATGCCAATGTTTATGCCTATATGTTCATAATATAAATATGAATTAATAATATAATAATCAACAATTCAAGAGCTCAAGGAGAAGAGTATACTTAAGATTTTATAGTACTTTAGCATTGGAAACAATTTCACAAATCCACTCTCTAACAATATTTTTTGAAGTTCTTCTAAATTACAACATAAATTATAATCTTCTTCCTTAAATAACGAGGAACCCTTAACAATCCCAATCTTATTTTTGGAAGGTAAAGAGGAACTTTTAACTAATCTTTTTCAAGGCAAGGATCACCTTATACAATGATTCCTAAGCTAATAAAAAATTAAACATCCCCTTTGATAACTACTAAATTATACATCTTTTATATATTATTTTATGATAATTATCTTGAGTTTAAAGTTGAATTCATATTATTATTGTGCATATTTAGTTAATTATTTGGAATAGATATTGCTTATATATTTTCAATGTTTAATCATGTTTTAATAGGACTTTAGAGAACAACTGGATGAACTTTGGAATAAGAAAAGTTGTGGAAGCAATTTGGGAAGCAAAAGCATCAAGTTTGGGAGCTCTGCATTAAATTTCATAGTCAAAGGATAAGTAGAGAAGAAGTTATAGTGAAAATATGAATAGTAGTACAAAGCTAGTAGAGCCATGGCTAAAGCCATAGTCGTGGCCCTGCCCATGGTTTTTGGCCAGAGAGAACCATAGGAAGAGCCATAACTGTGGTTCTAGTGGGCTCCATCACTTTTTAAACCTAATTTTGGATTTTTTTTCTTAAAACTTCTTGCCTTTTGTCCATCAAAGGGCAGAAGATCAATCCTAAGCCATCTTGAAAAGGTTTTGCATAAGATTGAAGGAGAAGATAGATCAAAACACATCAAATTGAAGACCAAGACTAGATATTAGTACAAGAATCACCAAGGAGTCAAAGGATTTAAGATTTATAAATTTGAGCCTTTCTAATTCCTTTCTTCTTAAGATTGTTATTATGACATTCATAATTTTTAGGAACTAATTTTCTCATAGGATTTAGATTGTTATAAACCATAATATGTAGTATATATTATTTTCTTTAATTTAATGTGAATTTCCATATTTTCTTTGAATCACTTATGGAGTTAATTAAGATTGGTTTTTTGAATGTTTGGGACTAGGCAAATTCAATTCCAAGTATATGATTTAATATGTCTAGATGGACCAAATCAAATATATGATTAGATCAACCATAAGTGATACATCTTGCATGAGGTCTTTAACCATAGGTTTACATAAGATGTCTGGATTAGGTGTGAGCTTAATAAAAAATGATAGCTATTATAGAACTTAGTAATATATTCAGTTGATGAATTGAGATATTGTGACTAATTCATTAATTTGTCAAATTAAGTAGCAATTAAATGACTTGAACATGAGCTTGTAATTCAATTTAGGGAACCTATGGTCTAAATCAATCTAGAAAGTCTATGAAATCAAAGTTAAGTGATGAATACAAACGCATCTTAGGGGGATTAACAATTTAGATCCTAACTTCAATATTGCCTATTAATTTAAGTGAGATTGTTTTTAGGTTTGCTTTAGTTTATTTAGTTTATTTTCTTTTAATACTTCAATCAACTAGTCATCTTTAATTAGGTAAGATAATAGGGATAGGAATTCACTAATAGTCATAGTCCTTGTGGATCGATAACTTGGATGCATATTAGCTTTACTATTTAACGATAAGTGCACTTACCTTATTACATGTTGTGGTATTGTTTAGATATGATTCTTTAGTGTATTTTTATTTAAAAATTAGGCACATTCACACCCTATCAACGTTTCATAAAACCAATGATACCGCAAAGATGTTTTACTTCAAAGCTCAATATTTAAGGGCTTAAAAGCTTAAAAAATTTTAAAAGTATGAATGATGCCCTTCCTAAAAGTTTAGAAAACATATTTTGTTGGATTGAAAACACAAATTTTGAGTAAAAAAACTTACATGAACAAAAATAGCTTAAGAACACAAAAAAAGAAAGCTTTGGTCACTTTGATAACTCAAAACACTCATAAATGTTCATAAAGATTGTTTAACAACTACTAGTTATCTTATTTATACTGTTTAGAAGCTTAAAAATTCTTTAGTTTCATTTACTAGTCATTTAGAGAGGAGAAAAGGCTATTAGATGAAAAACAGTAACTAGCCATTACTCTAGCAGTAACCACAATGATGCTTCCCTTAGATAACAACGGGGCCATTCTGTCCTACTGTTATGCTTCTAAATAGAACATATAACTGCAACAACATTGTTGAGCCCATTATTATAGTACACTGTTATGCTTCTAAAGACCATAATAGTTCTATTGTGCACTATGCACGACTGTTGTATCCTTTTGTTGTGTAACTAGAAAAAAAAAATAATGAACCAACCAAAATAAAAAACTCTTCAAATATTTTCCTAACATCAATTACAACTTTAACTAAGTTTCAAAGAATCCCAAGATGATTTTACACACCAATAATTATCAAATAAGATAAATCATAAAAATATGTCTTAGTTGTAACAATTAAAACTTATTTTTGAAACTTTGCTTTTCAATTCATTCATAAACAAATTAAAGTTTGGTTGTTTTACTTCAAAAAACAATGCACACAAGTTTTAAAATACTTTCAAGGTTTTTTGAATAACTAAATTGTTTTAATTTACTCAAACCCAAAATTTGACCTTTTGAGTGAAAATTTTTGCAACTTTGAAACTTATGAAGTGTAATATGCAAGATTTGAGCACAAAGATTATTTAAGCTTTAAGAAAAACTTACAAACAAGTTAAAAGTACTTAACTAAAGGTGTTGGAACTTTCATAATTCTTGTTCTTCAATTTTCTTCCAATTTGGCCTCTAAGTCCAAGTTTTTCACTTTGAATAATTTACCAATTGTACATATCTTTTAATCTTATACAAAAAAACTTAAATCAATAGTAAAATTCATGATTTGTTATCATCAAAACTAAGATTGAAACATCCCTTAATTCAAAAAATCTCTCCTTTTTTATGATGATAAAACCAGGATATTAGGGAATAAAAATACATTCAAAAGAAAAAATTTCAAACCAGAAAAATAGATATATGCTCTAATACCACTTATATATCAATTCATAAGCTCTAATTTCAACTTGTAAAAGATACTCCTTCTGAATACCTGCATTAAGACATTTGGGAGCAATAATACATAAATGAGATTTATTGGCCCTATATAACACCTAAGAATGGGTGAATTATGTTCTTAAAAATTCTTTTCAATATTATTAAACCTAAGTCTTTTTACCAATTTCAACTAAACATGAAATTTAAACAATAATTTAATTATACAAATTCAATAACAAAAATAAATTAAACAATTAAGTTAAATATATAAAATTAAACGAGAAAAGAAAGAAGAAGCACAACCGATTTATTCTGGTTCAGAGTAGTCCACTTGCCCTACATCCAGTCTCCAACACCACTATTGAGATTTTGTTCTTATTGCAACCAACAAGAATACAGAGTACACAATATAATCATTTTTCAAGACTCTAGGATAACCTTTTACTCTCTCTTTTTTAAGGCTTAGCAATAACCTGACAACACTCCCTTTTTTAAGGCTAAAGGAGAATCTTACAACCCTCTTCTTTTTCAAGACTTAAGAATAACCCTTACAATATTTTTCTTACAAATTACCCAACCACAACTTCACTAAAAACTCATATACACTCAACAACACTTTAATGATAATGTCTAAACACTTTATGTACTTCTTGAATACATAAAAATTATAAAATACGCATATTTATACTCTTCTCAAGCTTTATAGTCGTTGCTCCAACATTCATATCCATTAAATAATATATTCGTTGCACAATCTACTTGTTACAGAGTTACCATTGCATATTCTTCATGTTCAGTCGATCGAATGACCTCATTCAGTCAACCAATGGTCATTTGCTAGACCGCTGGTCTCATTCAGTCAAACTATTGCTTAATTTGGTGGACCGATGTCTGTGTTAACAACTTGCAATACCATTTAATATTTTCATCATATCTTATTCATTCGTCATCCAATTGATGTGAAATTTGGTGGGTAGTGTCTTATCACATTATTATAACATTTTGTAAAATTTCATGGCATTTTGAGCTTTATACATAGACTTACTTCCTTTCCTAAGTCAGCTATACAAATTTTACAGCGCAACTGAGCTTGTTCAACAATATAGTTTCCAAACTTTATACAAACATGAATCAATCCATGTAAAACTAATTCCATTAAGTTATTAACCCAATTTTACATATTTTAACACAAACAAAACAATACTAATAAAATCATAACACATTTTACACAATTATACAAACTTTATCACAATTAATTCATCTAGTTTACTAAATTTTCTTAACACAATAATTTAAACAATTTCATTCACTTTATCTACATACTTAATCAATTCATACCACTTTAATTTACATAACCTTTATTTAAAACATTACTCCATGACTTATATAAGTCATACAAATTTCACTGAATTACCAACTTAATTACTTATTCTTCACATACACTCTAAATACTAAACATATTATATTGTTTAGTGAAAACATATAATTCACTCATTTTACTAAAAAAAGAAATAAAGTATAAACAGAAATATGAATATGCATGTACTCTCCCTATATAAAAACTAATATGATATAAATTTCTTCCCGTTTTTGACATCATCAAAAAATTATAAAAGAGTTCAAATGATACCAATTGTTAAGAAAATATGGAGTAAGAGACAGCAAAGTTTAAAAACATGCATTAAAACACAAGTCAACATAGAAAATGCATGCGTAAACACATAAATTTCAAATAGACATATCATTAATGGTGCCTAATTCTCTTTTAATTATGAAAAACTTATCCTCGTTCATTGGTTTAATGAAGATATCAACCAATTGATGTTGTGTATCAACAAACTCCAATGCCATATCCCCATTTTTCGCATGATTTCTTATGAAATGATATTTAATCTTAAGCGCTTAGTCTTAAATGACGAATTATAGTCTTGGTTATACATATGAAACTAGTGTTGTTATACCTATTAAGGCTTTTAGTAAACTTCATGCTATAATCTCTAAGTTGTTACTTAAGCCAAAGTACTTGAACACAGTAACTATCAACTGTTGCATATTCCACTTAGAAGGTTGATAAAGCCACGAAATTGTTCTTTTTACTAAACCAAGAACTTAATGCATTTCTTAAAAAGTGGCAATTGTCGGATGTAATCTTTCTATTTAAAATACTACTAGCATTATCTACGTCAAAATAGTCAGCTAAGTTTATGATTGTATTTCTAAGATACGATAAACTTAAAGATGAAGTTCTAACTAAATACCTTCAAATTCTCTTAACGATTAAAAGATAAGACTCTCTAAGACTTGATTAAAACCTAATACATAAATAAACACTAAACATAATATTAGGTTTACTAGGAGAGAGATATAACAATCCAACTATTATCCCTTTATATAACTTAGCATCTATATGCTTTCCTTCTTTATACTTATTTAACTTAATGATCACACTCATAAGGGGTTTGTAATGACTTTTCTTAATTTATTCCAAAAATTTTAAGTAGCATATAGTAGGCTTGACTAATAAAAATTCCATCTTTTATTTGCCTAATTTGCAAGCCAAAAAAGAAATTAAGTTCTCCCATCATACTTTTTTCAAACACTTTACTCATACATTTAGAAAATTCCTTATACAACACCTTATTTATAACTCTAAAATAATATTATTAAAATAAATTTGTACAATTAAGATATCATTCTTTTCATTCTTAATGAAGAGAGTTGTGTCTACCTTATCCTTGAAAAAACCATTTTATAACTAGAATGCACTTATGCTCTCATACCAAGATCTATGAGCTTATTTAAAACCATATTATTCTTTTGAAAGCTTGTAAACATGATTAGGTGTATAATGATTCTTATAACCAGGTGGCGGCTCTACATAAACCTCTTGTTGAATAATACCATTAAGAAAAGTACTTTTAACATCTATTTGATAAAGTTTAAAAACCATATGAGATGTAAAACCCAATAATAACCTAGTAGCCTCTAGTCTAGCTATATGTATAAAGGTCTCCTTATAATAAATTCCTTCTTCTTGATTATAACCCTTAGTTACTATTATAGTTTTTTTTCCTCACAATGTTACCTAACTCATCAAGTTTGTTTCCTAACTTTTCAATTTTATTTATAAAAGCCCATTTAATAACAATGATTTGATGATTATTAGGCATTAGTATTAATGGCCAAGTTTTGTTCCAATCAAATTGATTTAACTCCTCATTCATGGATAAAATCTAACTTTCAACATTAATAAGAACTTCATCTATGACCTTGGACTCTATATAGGATATAAAATCAATAAGGGACAAGTCTCTAAAATTTGATCTAGTTACTGCACTTCTTTCACATTACCTAAAATTTGATTAGAAGAGTGGTCTTTCTTAAACCTCCATTCTCTAAATAAACTCTCATCCCTTCTATTTTCCTCACTTGATTAATCAATTAGTTCCCTAGGTGAAAGGGGATTATCAAAGTTATCTTATTTTTACTTATCTAGACCTAGTTTCTCCATATCCTTTGACAAAACAATATCAACATCATCATCACTCTTCTTCACATTAGAGGAGTTTGATTCATCAAAAATAACACGCATGGTCTCTTCAATCACTATTGTCCTCTTACTAAACACCCTCATGCTAAACTAGTAAAAGAATAACTTATAAACATACCTTAAGAATAACTTACAAATATGTCTTCTTCTATTTCATTATCAAACTTACCTAAGTGATCTTTAGTATTCAAGATAAAACACTTACACCCAAAAACCTTGAAATAACTAATATTTGACTTTTTTCTGTACCAAAGTTTATAAAGGTTCTTATTTATAGAAGGTCTTATATAGACCTTGTTAAATACATGATATGCACATGCTACACATTCCACCCATAAATATTTAGGAAGACTATATTCATTTAATATTGTCCTAGCCATATCTTGTGATGTTCTATTTCTCCTCTTAATAGCATCATTTTTAAAGGGGTTTTAAGAGATGAAAATTTATGAAAAATTTCATTTTCCTCACAATAAAACTCAAGCAACTCATTCTCAAATTCCCTATCGTGATTACTTCAAATGGATGAAATTACGTAACCTTTCTCAAGTTAAACTCTCTTAACATACTTAACAAAAGACCTAAAACACTCATTCTTACTAAAAAGAAACATAAATTAAGTAAACCTACTAAAATCGTCAACAATCATATATGCATATAATTTTTCACCTAAACTAGCAACTCTGGATGGGCCAAACAAATACATATGCAAAATTTCCAAAAATTTAGATGTAGTTGAACTCTTAACTTGCTTCCCTATTTGGCAAGCATCACACACCTTTTCCTTTTTATATTTCACCCTAAGTAGCCTATTCACAAGATCCTAGTTGCTTATATTAGAAATATGATCAATGCTTGCATGTCCTAACTCCTGATTCCATATCTAAGTATCTTCTTTTATAGATACTAAACACTTAACATCATAGTTAGAGAGATCATTCAAATCAATGGTATAAATATTTCACTCTCTTTTATAAATGAAAATAACATTATTATCTAACACCTTAGAAATAATACTATATTTTCCTTTAAAACTCACTTTGAAATCCTTTTATAGAGTTGGCTAACACTTAAAAAAATTATGTTTTAATCCATCTACTAAAAACAAATTATCAATAACAGCATTTGTCTTACCAAATTTGCCAATGCATTAGCCTTACCCTTGGAATTGTCTCCAAATGTCACATATCTACCATATTTTCTATTTTATGAAATAAATTGAGAATCACCTGTCGCTATGTGACTAGAGCACCCGCTATTTACATATCATTTTCTTCCTTTGGATTTATACAAAATAAATAAATTCATTTCACTTTAGGTGCTTACATTAATTTTAGTCCTTGGGGTTTGGATCTTTTTTACTACCTATGCCCATTGGAAAATTATGAAACCATGATTCTTTATTAAAGCAAGACTTTTCTACATACCCAAATCTACCATAATAATGAAAAATAAATAGAATAATACAAGAGATAGTAAATCACCAACACTAGTTCCTCTGTAATTGTGTCAAAATTTTGGTACAGTTGTTGTAGG
>JAOXYD010008028.1:0-15301 GCA_028565735.1 Pinacopodium congolense | reverse complement strand
ACTCGGGTGCAGAATGGATGGCGAGTTTGTGTGGACTATCGCAAGCTTAACTCAATGAGTAGAAAGCACCATTTCTCGTTGCCTTTTATTAATCAAATGTTAGAACTTCCTCCTAGTCCTGCTTATTATTGTTTTCTTGATGGATATTCAGGTTACGTTCAAGTAACTATCGCTCTAGAGGACCAGGAGAAGACGACTTTCATATGTCCATATGGGACCTTTGCTTACAGAACAATGCCTTTTGGTTTGTACAATGCCCCTGCTACCTTACAAAGGTGTATGGTAAGTATTTTTTCTGAGTATCTTGAAAATATCATTGAAAATACCCTAAGTTATATGATGTTTTGATATGTATTTCACTATGAATTCAACTCTATTTTATTTCTTGAATGCTTATTTTGTGTTTCTATTGAGTTTTGATGCAGATTTAATTATTAAAAACCAATTTATATAGAAAAGAAGAAGATTACAAGTGATTGGAAGCATTGGCAATTTAATTAAGAGAAAAAGTTGGTCTTGTATTGCAAACTCTCCAAAATGACTTAAGACTTAAGAAGAATACAATAACTAGGCATTAAGAAGAGTGTTGGACGTGCATGTGGGTGTCTTATCAAATAAAAGACCTAAAGAGAAAAAGAAAGGGTGGATTGGAGGTTGAAAAGTAGAGAGAATAGGTGAGTTTCGGCTGAACATAAAACAAACGAAAAAACAAGAGGAGAGGAAGAGAGTAAATCGTGAGAATTAGAAAAAGGCAAACTGTTTCAAAAACAAAAGGTGGGACTCTCCCTCTTTTGGCATATTAGACTACCCTTGTCTTCTTCCCCACTTGGTATGGAGTGAGTTTCTACTGAATATAAAATGTTGAAGACAATTCATTGGTGCAGCTGAATTCATGGTGCAGTGGAGAAGCATGGTGGGAGGTTTTTAACTTCATGGCTTAGAATTGAAGCTCTTTTGGATCTGATTCATGGCTACAAGATTGAAGTTTAATTCACTTACATTTTTTCTTGTGTTAGTGTTGATTTCCCATTAGGTTCAATAGCCAATTTCGTGTTTCATGCAAGTAATGTCTGAATATCATTGTTTTGGTTTTACTTTGCATGATCGTGTGTTAGCTTGATTGAGTCATGTGTTTAGCTTTGTTAAGTCAAGTGTTTCTAGATCTTTGAACATTGTTTAATTTTAAAGTACTGAATGATAATATTCATATTTATCTTGATCAAATATTAAGTTGTTTAAAGTTTTATTCCATATAGTTTCAATTACCCTTTGGGTATTTGGTTCATCTATGTTAGTAGTTATTTTCTATACAAGTTCTTAAGTTTTAATCCATTTAACTTACAGTTTTTGTTTAATTTTTAAATCTAGAATTTTTATTTAAAGTGTTAAATTAAGTCTTAGATAATTAAGTTCTAGATAATTCCTTATTAACTGAAGTAACTTAAGTTTTCATTAGATAAAGAGTTGAATTGGATTTCCTAGATTAGTTATCAATTTTCCAGATTTTATCTTTCTTGTTTAAGCTTTAAATTTTAATATTTTCCATATTTTTTATTAAAATTCAGCTTGGATTAAGTTCTATTCCATGAAATTTTGTTTATTCATAATGTTCTTAGTTCATTGATGCTTAATAATTAACAATTGGTACTTTTTTTTAGGTTTTAATTCCAGTAATTTTAGTTTCTTGATCAAGTAATAGGTGCTGGAATTTTAGCTAGAATAGTAATTTGAACTTTCTTGAATTAAGTTTTAGCTAATCAATTAATACCTTAGTTAACTTAAGTTTACGTTAGTTTAAGTGTTCGATTATGTTTTTCAATAAGTGTTTTAAATTTTCTAGCTTTTGTTTTACTTACTTAAGCATGATTTATATTCATTCAATCTTTGTTTTAGCTAGTTTAATCATATGTGGCTAGTTATTTAATGGGTTTGAAGATATTAGAAAGATGAAAGGTTGCAAATTGTTATAATGACATTAAATTTATGCCTAATTAGATGCTTGTTTGTCTCGGTTGGTTTAGAACTTAGGTTAAATGTCATGACTTAGGATTTATCTCTAGGATTGATCACCCTTTAGATAATTTCTTAGTCCAAAAGCTAGGGTTGAGTGTGTGATACATAATAGTCCATAGAAATTCTTGAAAGTAGCAATAGGTTAGGTGACTTTGTTAGGATACTTAATCAACTTACCTAGGGTTCCATAACTTTAGGTTACACCTTCCGAGCTTGTGAGTAGGTGGCCTAAGTTATTTGTTCCTTAATACCTAAAGCGTCTTCACTTTTAAATCTAGAGAGCTTGTTCTAGGTTATAGATGGGGATAGGAGCATTTCTAGAGCTTGTTAGAATTGTCTAATTTAGAGGAACTAAGGGCTTGAGAGCTTATTTGAGCCTATAGGCTAACACCATGACTAGAGTACCTCTTATTTAGATTATAGGATCAATGATCATCTCAACATCCTAAAGATATCTCCAAACCTTTTTTTTTTCCATTGATATTTGTCTTATCTAAATTTTCTTTATGTGTTTGTCTATCTATTTGTGTTCATTACAACTTAGTTATCTTACTTTCATCATTTAAGGGTGTTTTATTTTCTCTTTCTTGTAACATTTGAAATAACATTTCCATCCTGACTCTCTGTGGTAAGCTCACCATTACTGTATAGTTTTGAAAATTAGAAATTTATTATTTGATAGATTACGACGAGTTCATTAGTGAGCATTCATATCGACAAGCTAGGCACCATGCACCGATGCAAATTTATAGTATAGTTTCTCCAATCTTGACTCCTCTTCTTGAAATGATTGCTCCATTTTTAGGGCTAAGTTGGAGATGGGTTCCTTTACAGCTTGGACTCGAGCTTCTGATATGGCTATGGCCATCGCCAGTAACTCGCTCAATATTAATTCTTCTTCCTGCTGCTGATAATAAGTCTAAAGAGGTAGCTCATAATAAACCTGATCACTCTAAGAAGGACTTGGATGATGTGCATCATAATATCTATAGGTTTTGCTCCAATGTTGCTTATAGGACATCCACTCATTTCTTCCCCCCATTGATTGATGCCATGATGTTGTCATACCACTGGTAGTCAAGATAGTCTGGAATATCCATGTTGACACCTACCTGCGATTAGAAAAACAACGACATGTATAAATCGAACTCAAAGCACAGGAAACAAAGGAAAAGAACAAAAAAAATAAATAAAATAAAGTCTAGAATAATCAACACCAACAAACCCAGTATTAACAAACTAGATTCCCCGACAACGACCCAAAAAACTTGTTACAGTTGAAACAACTTATAATTTAAATTAATTGAAACCTAGACCAACCAAAGGCAAATGAACCTTGTCAACAAGTAATATAAAACGAAATAAACCTGAGTATCGTTCTCCCTAGGAATCTGAGCATAATACTAGATTAATTAATGTAAGATTATCTAGACAACTATAAGATGATTGATTAAGAAAAACAAATAAGAAACAAAAGAAAACAAAAACAAACAAGATTCAATCTAAACATCAACTAAAGGAAAGGAGTAAAACAAGTGATAATTTAGCTAGGGCTTTAAATCTAGTGGGTTAAGCAAACAACAACACAACGTTAGATAGAATTAGGTCTTATGTCACTAAAGCACGACAAAACCAATGGTCATGGAAACATCTTTTCTCTTCTAAACTCAATCCATCTATTTTGATTCGACAAATATACTAGAATAGAAGGATTTAATCTCAAGATGCCTAAAATTAAGATCATTAATCTTAGTAACCCTTACAAAAGTATCTAGTGTCGATTCAACACCTAAACTTAATTATCTTACGTAAATAATCTTTCAATAATTAGTAGCCCATGATTAGGGTCCTCAGATCATCTAAAAATCCTACTAAGATGGCAATCAAAGCAAGATTATGTATTAAGTACTTTTTATCTATGTAAAATTCCTCTAAGAAACACAAACCCATTCAAAACCTAACCTTAACTAGGCATTTAAGCACACAGAATTACAAATAGAAATAAGAATAAACCAAATAAGCACATATTGATAAAATCAAGATTTAATACAGAATAGAAAAAAGGAAAGGAATACAACCAATAAATGGTCAAAATCAATTAAACTGCTATCTTTAGAACCACTTACAAGCTCTTAAAAGCTCCAATCCCCTAGAAAATGCTAGATGAAACCAAAAGAAAATAAAAACTAAGCTAAACCTTGGAAGAGGAAGAGAAAAACACGAAGGAAAACACTTCTCTACTTTCTGCCATGCCTCTCCCTCGACTCCCTTCTAATCTCCAAATTTATGGCCTTTTATATGCGTTTGAAGGCTGTTTTAGGACTTTTGAGGATGAAGTGGCATCGTTTCTTATAGGTTAAGCGTTGATTTTAAGTAAAACATTGCAGACAAGAGCTTAGATGATATACTCAGTCGACTGATCAATGACATTTGGTCGACCAATCCTTGCCATTCGGTCTACCAATATGTTCTTATTTGGTCACCGTATATGGAGCTTTAAGCACCAAATGTCTAAGTCTTCTTTATGCTCCAAAACAAGCTCCAATTAAGTCCAAATCTCCATAACTTGCTTCAAAACCAATTTACACCTTAAATCAACAATAATAGCTCTATATGGATGTCAGTCAAACATCAAGTGGGAAAAACATAGCAAAATATACATTCAAAATCATTGTAAAATACCCATCGACACATAAATGCTAGACTAACCTCTACAACTCATTAGAGTTCCTTCACCTCTTATCATAATAGAAACATTTATTTGTGTCTTTGTTAAGGTCTTTATATTGATCAAGAGTTATCAGGTAATTTTGAATGGCTATCCAAGGCATCAAGACCACCTTGGGATAACAACCTTTGAACTAAGCCATTTGAAAATAAAGAACCTTTAGAGCTAGGAGAAACATCAATTCCCTATAAGACTTATTTGTAAACTGACCTATATCAGCGCTGGTCTATATCACCTTATCTTTAGTTTGGATGTTAGGGTTATAATGAGGAAAGACATCTTGAATAGTTGTTACACAAGGAAGGTTGTAGCTCCAACAATCTTCATGAATTATATAGTTCCCCTTAGCTTGCATAGGTATAAAGCCATCAATCATTACAGGGCTCAAAGTTGCATAAAGGGACCTTTCTTGGACTAATTTTTAGATAAAAATGAAGTGTTTCTTCCATCTCTAATTATATTTAAAAATGAATTGTGCAATGAATTCCTACTCCTTAATAACTTTTGCAAGACTAGCTGTATTCATCCGATTTTAACACTAAGTCCCCAAAGTCTCCTATCCTTCATAAAGTAGGTGTGCGCCCATTTAACCTAGAGAGAGTGTCTACCTATGTAGAGCCTCGAAGCCCATTTAGCTAGGTTGATCTTAGTTGTTGTCTAAATCAGACATATTCCTAATCCACCTCCCATATTAAGCTTACAAGCATCACTCTAATTCACCTCTGCCACAACTTTTGTGTTTAGATCTCCTCCCCATAAGAAATTATGCATATAAATCTCTAAGGTATTAAACAAGTTCTTTGGAAGGAAGAGGTGGGCTATCCAATATGTGTGAAGGTTGTTAAGTATCCAAGGTACTAGTTGGATCCTACCAAGAAAGGATAAGGATTTGTTACACCATCATTAAAGTCAGCCTTGGAATTCGTCAAAGAGAGCTCCACCGACCATACCTCTTAGTGTTAAATCACGAGAGATTCCGCCTTATTTTGGGAATGAAAAAATAATCCTTATTCATAATACTTACACTATAAGTGTGTTTCAAAATCGGTACGGAAAAAGTTTAAGTTTGATCGCTTAAAGAGTCTTGAAGTGGATAATGTAATTTTATGTAGACTCAAAGCTTGAAAAAGAAAATTAGTATAAAATAGGTTTACTTATATTATTTTTACTATAAACTTTTCTTAATTTTATTTTGATGGTTTAAGTGGCTTATACTTACTCATTCATGCTTACATAATTTAGAAAATTAATATAGGTGCATAATTAAGTGGTTTTCTATGTTTAATGTGATTGAATGTGGATAAAACTCTTGATAAGTGATTTGATTAAAATACATAAGTCAGATAAATTATGTTATAATGAAATCTTATTATTTTGGGATGTTTTGATTAGTTTTAATAATTTGGCTTAAGCTAAAATTGGTTTAGGCCCAAAGTATTTCGTTTCGTTATGCTACGTTGTTTTGGTATCACTAATTATCCTTAAATTAATAAATAATTCACCTACAATTCTAATTCAAATCCAAATCAATATAACGGTAGCGTACTAGTCGTAAGTAATAAAATGGAGCACATTTAAGACTCTGGAATGTAAATCCTTAGAGAACTTATTTGTATGAATACTAAGGAAATTGGATTATAATTATCTAAGGGAACTCAAGGCTTAAAACTAAGGGGTTAGTTTAACTAAAAAAACTAAAAATCTTCCATCTGTGCAATTGAACTTCAAATTTTCTAAGAATTACCAATTGATTAAATAGCTATGGACTATGACTAAATGACTTAACTAAGTTTTTAAATGGATTGGAATTCTAATATACGTGTTGTGTTGGTTAGGTGACTTTAAAGTTTTTGATGATTTGGCACGATTTTACTTTGAAAACCAATAGAAATAAGGCAAGTGCACATATCGTAAAAGTAATATAATGGAGTAAATTTCAAACTCCGAATGTCGATCCCACGGGGAAAATGTTGCTTAATTACTAGGTCAATTAGATTACAATTACTTAGGATAAATCTAGACAATTTGATTAAAAATCTGAAAATTGCTTAAACTAGACTACCTGGGCTTAAAATTTTCAAAAATGATTTTTAATTTGTTTTGAAAAATTCAGAAAATTACCAAATGTGTAAATTATCTAAGGATTAGATTATTGATGATTTAATTGAGCTTTAAAACATATTTAAAGCCGGATTAAAGTCCTTCACAAAATCAAAACAAAGCTATGGTTAAGACTTTGCTTTTTCTCCTTTTAATCATGTCTAAAGTTTGGTTATGCTTTAAAATCAAGTAAATGGGCTTTAATTCCAAGAAGGTGTGTTCTGGAAATTAATCTTAGAACTCTAATTTTCACAAAAAATCTAGGTTTGGTCATGCAAGGATTAATTTGTGTTTTTTATTGATTTTTCTAACAATTTAAGATGATTTCTCATGCTTAAACTATTTTAAACATTAATCATAAGTGTCTAGCTTAAAATTGGTTCATTCAGACCATCAATAAGAAAAATAAAAACATTTTAGCATGCTTTAAAACTCTTTCAACTCATCAAAACATCAATCCATAGAAGCAGAAATGATTATCCACATGTTTGCGTCAAAGCGTTCAAGATATGCAATTTATACAACATGCTTTGATATATCTGAAATTAAGAGCTTAAATATAAAGTTTAGATGTTACAAAAAATCTAAAAAAGTCTTCTGGATGCTTCTTAAACTCTCAACTTGATTCTAAACTCCAGTCAAGCTCTAATTCATCAAGATCTTACAAAAAAACTAAGAATATTAAAAGATATATATATATAGCAATCTTAATTAATCCGAAAAATGGAACAAAATAATATATATTTTGATTTTAAAAACCCCCTTGGATGATTCTTAGACTCATATATAAGTCTTAACAACAAGCTCCAAAGTCTTAGCAACAGAAATGATTATCCACACGTTTGCATCAAAGCCTTCAAGATATGCAATTTATACAACATCCTTTGATAAATCTGAAATTAAGAGCTTAAATATAAAGTTTAGATGTTAAAACAAATCTCAAAACGTCTTCTGGATGTTTCTTAAACTCTCAACTTGATTCTGAACTCCAGCCAAGCTCTAATTCATCAAGATCTTGCAGAAAAATCAAGAACATTCAAAGATATATATATAAAAACAATAATCTTAATTAATTCAAAAAATGGAATAAAATAAGACATAATTTGAGTTTAGAAACCCCCTTGGATGATTCTTAGACTTAGATATAAGTCTTAACAACAAGCTCCAATGTTCAGAAACTCAGGAAACAATACACAATACGAATAACTCAGTGTTTGAAGCTTAGAACTAAAGAAATGCTAGAAAAGTGAGAGAAGAAGACTCTCTTTCAAAGGCAGATATGATCTCTGATCTCTCTATATGTTTCTTGTATATTTTTTGCTATTTTCAAGACTGGGAGAGCTGGCCCCATGTGCTATCAAACATTGACATTAATTAGGAACACGACAAAGGTGGAAATCTAGAAGATTTGGAGAGGGAATTGTTGACTTAGGCACTAATGGCACCTTGCCACCCAGCAACTGCACCCTCTCAGGGTACTGTTAGTGCTCGAATATTGGCTCCATAAACGGCCTCCATAAATGGCCCCCTATTCTTCATATAATGGCACCCTACAAGGGGGTCGTTTATGGTTAGAACCAAGAGAGTTCCTTCATGTTTTTACTCCAATCTTTATCATTAAGCTCTATTATACAAATTAAACAAAATAAGATATCAATTTAACAATTAAGCACTGAATTAGGGGTTACCCACGTGTCAACCCTTTATTGGACAAGTTTTTGCCACATACAACCCTTTTATCACCAAGTGTTAATAGCCCTATTAAACCTGCACGCCACATCATCAACCTAGTCATTGTCCAAGTCAAACTAGTTCTGACACGTGTCACAGTCTTATTCATCCACGTATATCCTTGTCATCACCACTTTAGCCCCTTATCCTTTCGATTTAATTCACTCTAGGCCTATTAACTATTACTTTGACCAATCAGCTTACCCTCTCTTTATCTAGTTGCTTCATAACCCAGACCAATTTATATAGTTTTGAGGTGCTCTGAAACTATTTTTTATATCATATTGGTCAAATTCAAACTCTCTATATAACTTCTCTCTTTATTGCACTACTTTTATTATAGATGCCTCTTTTCTCAATACACTCCCAATCTTATCAATGTTATTTTTTATGGATTAAATTATGATTTGTAGGCTAAGAAAATGTGTAGCTTTCTTAAAGAAAGGCTTCTTTGGCGTGTTGTTATTAGAGAAATATCAAAACCAGCTAAGAAGGTAAATGAAGAAGAAGAAAATTTTACATAATACTTAGTATTTTAGGCTAGCATAAACCATCAATTCCTAACATGGTTTTAAAATACATGTGTTAAAGTGATCAAGTTTGATTTTTAGTGCTTTGACACAACTAAGGGATTTTTTTAAAGAATTGTTATTATGTATTTAATGATGTTAATAAGTTTTAACTCTATTGAAAACTTTATTGAATGCAACAACAACTTATCAAGATAATCCATAGCTATATTGTCAGAATTATAGGGACTATAAAATCATTTAGCCCTTAGAGATCCAACATGGCCTAACACTGCTGCAACCATCATCTATGCAAATCTCCTTAATAGTAAATGTATGTATTAGATGTTGATGACTCTTTGTGATAAGTTTGAGTCCATCATAATTATCTTCTTCATAGAGGTTTTTTACCAACTCTTGATACCGTGATTAAAGAATTAATCATAAAAAAGAGTAGACTCAATGAATTTCGTATAGAAAATTCCATTCCTACTACTAATGTCTTTCTTATTACTCAAACCTCATCCTCTCAAAATTATCATAATCCAGACAAGAAGACCTTCAAAGAATCTTGTTCCTACTGTAAAAAGCTGGGTCATCATATTTCTGAATGTAGAAAATGACTTCGACATAATTCTAGACAAAGTAATCATTCAGAGTCCATTCAACCTTCTTCTATTACAGTTGTTGCTATGGTTTAAATAGGAGTACATCTCCTAAATTCTCCTTAAAAGGCCTTCAAGTCCTTCTCTAGTAACTTCAAATAGATTTTGGTATTGTCTCCTTTTCTGCCTTGTCTGTCAATTCAGGTACTTCGTCTTTATGATACTGTGATTCTACTTGTTATATTCATATGAAATCTAATTCTTCTATCTTTATATCTTTAAAAACATCATTTGTTCCATATATTTTTCATATTACTAATAACTCTACTATGTATATTCCAAGTATTGACACTTCTTACACACTCAAATTAGCTTTACTTAACACTTTTTTTGTTCCTAATCTTTCTATAGATCTCATTTTTGTTGGACAATTATGCAAAGTTGTTATTAACTTATCTTTTTTTTAATTGTGGTTGTATTGTACAAGATCCACAGATGGACAATATCCTTGGGATGAGGCATAAGGCTGGACGACTATTTGAACTCACTTTCTTGCACTTTCCTTCTAAGCTTACCATTGGTTTCGTCGCTTCACATATTTGGCATTCCCATCTTGCTCATCCTTATAATGCCAAATCAGGCTTCTTAGACCTTATTAAGTCTGAACATTTTGATTATGTTTTATATCTCCTTTCCAAAAGTCATTCTTTACATTTTTCTCTTAATAATTATATTTTTTAACACCTTTTGATATGATTCATTCTGACATTTGGGGTCTTGTTCTCCATGAAACTATGGATAGTCTACGATATTATCTTAGTTTCATTGTTTATTTTTCTTGTTACATATGGATTTACCTGATGCATCATAGATATGAATTATTCTTTATTTACTCTCATTTTTCTAATATGATCCAGACTCAGTTTTCTTATAAGATTAAAGCATTTTATATGAACAATGAAATTTAATACAAAAAATACAAATTTCACCTAATTTCTTATCCGCTAAAGTACTTTTATTTAAAGGTCTTGTCTAGATTTCTCTCAATAAATGGTCAAGTAGAACTCAAACATTGACACATTCTTAATACTATTTAAGCCCTCCTTATATCCTCCTATTGTCTAGAAAATTTTTTAGGAGAAACTACTCTCACTACTATCTATACTATAAATTGTATTACTTCTCCTGTCATTGGTAACATCTATCCTTATGATGTCTTTTTAATTGTACTTTTTAATTATCAAACTCTTAAAGTTTTGATTATGTTTGCTTTGTTCTTTTACAACTATATAAATACAGTAAATTGGAATTATGAGCACAGTGATGTTGTTTCTTAGGATATGATATAGAATACAATGGGTTTAGATATTAAGATCCTTTATCACAAAGATTTTATATCTATTGCCATGTAACCTTCTGGGAACAAAAGATATTTTTAGACCTTTCAAACTTTCGAGTCAGTGAACCTCCTCATTCATTCTTCTCCGATCCTTTTGTATCTCTTTTCCATGACATTTCTCTTGCAGGTCCCTTCTATAACTCTGGCAACTTCACTCCACCTCCACCTAATCTTACTATATCTCCTCTAATTATGGATCTTCCAAGTACTCTACATGATCATTCTCCATCAGACTCTCTCCCCCTAGTGCTACCCCTTCATCATACTGACCTATAAGTCAACCTTTTATTTATCTTTGTGATTTTCATGTTTATTTAATTATTATGTCTCTATATGAATTTCGCACCTATCGCAAGGTCAATTATGACCCTTTATGGTAACAAGTAAAGGTAGAAGAACTATAAGTTGTCATCAACATAAATACCTAGGACTTGGTTAACTTACCTCTGGATAAATTAGTTACAAGTTACAAATAGGTTTACAAAATCAAAATTGACACTGATGGGTCTGTTGAATGCTACAAATTCCAACTTGTTACTAAAGGATTCACAAGAGTATGATATTGACTATGAGGAGACATTTATTCCATTAGACTGCTTAACCTCAATCCGTAGTCTCATTGCAGTCTCTATTGGCAAACGTTGGGTACTATTTCAAATGAATTTCAAAAATTCCTTTCTCAATGGTAATCTTACAATAGAATTATATATGAAACCTCATCCTAGGTATAATCATCTTCCCCATAAATTTTTTTGTCTCTGCAAAGCCTTGTATGCAATTAAACAAATTCCTAGGGCTTGGTTTACAAAATTTAGTTCCACTATTAGACGTCTTAGTTTTCAGTCTAGTCCTTATGATCATACTTTATTTCTTTACAAAACCGATCAAGGGTGTACTCTTCTTCTTCTTTATGTGGATGACATAATAATAACGAGTGATGATACATAAGTTATCTTAACTCTTTAATATTTTCTACATCAACAATTTGAAATGAAGGACCTTGACAATCTTAGTTATTTTTTAGGTCTTTAAGTATTATCTAATAACATGGGTTACTATTTGTCTCAAGAAAAGTAAACTACTGATCTCATCTCTAATGTCGGCATCACTAACACTAAGATTGCTAATAGTCCACTTAATTCCAATGATCATCTTTTTACTACTAATAGAAGTCTTCTCAGTGACAATATATTGTATCATTAATTAGTTGGTAGCCTTATATATCTTACTATATCTCATCTAGATATTTCACTTATCGTTCATATTGTCAGTTAATTCATATCTTTACCCATTTTACACCTTTTTTTTTGTATTATGTATTCTTCAGTATGTCAAAGGAACCTTATTTAAATTCTTCACTTTTTTCATTCATCTCCACTAGAGTTGCAAGCTACTCTGATACCGACTGGACTGGAGCTTCTACTAATTGTTGATCTACTACTAGCTATCATTTTTTCCTTAATACATCTCTCATTTCATAGTGTAGCAAGAAATAAACAATTATCTTTTTCTTTAGTACAGAAGCAGAATATCGTATCCTTGCTAACACTACCTCTAAGCTTTTTTTGTTACAACGGTTACTTCAAGATATGAGTGTTTTATCTTCTTCCACTGTTAACCTCTTTTATGATAATCACAGTGTCATACAAATTTCTCATAATGATGTCTTCCATGAACGTACTAAATATATTAAGATTGATTATCATTTTATGCGACATCATGTCCTTCAAGGCACTATTTAGTTAGTTTCTATCTCATTAAAGTCTCAAATTACAGGCCTTTTACCAAATATCATTCTTCGTGTGGTTTCAATATCTTGTTCCCAAACTTAGTCCTCGTTTGTTATCACTTTCTTTTTTTAGTTTTCATTTCTTATTTTTCTAAACACAAAAATAGAAAAAGACAATATACTAATACAGTACAGAAACCTTTAAAAATATAGAAATCTAAAAAATCACACAAAAATCAATACACATACACAAAAATAAAAATAAAAAATAGAAACAAGAAGTGATACCAAACATACTCTTAAGTTGTCCTCTTCTTTACCATCTTAAGTTTTATGAGGGGGTTTGAATGTATAGTTGTAAGATATCACCAAATCTAGGATCATATTATACAGTTGTAAGATAGAACTAAATATGGGATCACAATTATACAATATCAGGGATTTATTTCCTTGATTAGCTTAGCTTAACTTGTATACATACCACCTTTTGTATTTGTAATACATACAAAAATTCAATCTTCTATCTATCTCTCACTCTCGTTATTTCACAAACAAAAAAATAAAAAGGTAGGGAATCAATGTACAAATCCTCTAATAGAACACCACATTATTCTACTTAAAGTGGCTATAGCAACCAACACCACCTACAAAACATGCACATGCACATGCACATTCACACACATATACCCACATACCCTTATAACTGTAATAGTACACACGCACACACAAAGCTATAAAATGAATATTCATTTTAAGAAATTTTTTCTTCTCATAAAAACTAATTTATATACAGGAGATATAGTTTATTACATAAATAAATATGATCCACTTTTCCTTTTGACATAGAAACAAACACACTTTCCTCTACCTCTCTTTAGCTTTCTTTTCCTCCTACAATCATGTCCAAGAAAGGAAAAATTAAAAGGAAAAGAAAGCATCAGTCGTATAGAAGCTACTGATATTACCATTGTCCCTATCCCTACTGTTGGGAACCTTGAACTTTCAGACATTGTTGAGGCAGATGTTGAAGCTTTACCACCAAATGACCTCAAAATTACAAAAGCACCAACCCTAGATCTTAGTTTTAGACATCTGGCAACATATATCCTTCTCCACTATTAGTTTATAGCTTCTCTATGTTGTTGAACATTGTCCTTGTTAGGAGATTTATGAGTAGCTAAAATTTTTGCTAAGGAACATTATTTTTGCTAGAGGATTGTGCGTATATAATATATATATATATATATATATCCATATTATTGTTTCATTTTCAAATACCCAAAATCAAACAACACTAACATAACTAGAAAACTATCCTAATATAAGCTAGAAACCACCAAAAACAAAATTATGATAAGAGAATAGGTGCTCTTTAATATCTCCTTTTTTTTTCATTTTTATGTCGAGAAGAGGAGAGTTATCATTATGTTTTTCAATAACTCTCCTCTAATACATCGTTAGAGTCTCCTATATATATATATATATATATCGTTGTAGTCTCATACTAAAGAAAACAAAAAGAAAATTTCATGCCTAAGGCAGCATAAGCCTAAAAAAAGAGATTACAAAGTTAGATGTGTTACTTATTGTCTTATGTAAGTAAGAAGATGTATGACTTAGAGTGTACGCGTGAACTTGTTCCTTAATTTTTACGTAAGGTGGGATAGATATGGTATGGATGATGGGTTAAAGAGGAGCTATGATATTAGATTATAAGTGGTGATTATTAAATGGTTAGAAATTGAAAGGTGTAAAATTCATATTGTCAATTAAATGTAGTGAGAAGTTGTTTAGTATTATACACTAATAGGCTAACTTGAGTTGATTAAACTTCATAAAGAACATAAAAACATAAAGAATTTGGGTTTAATATTATAAGATCTAGGTTCGGCCTGACTTATTACAAGAAAGAAGCATGTTTATGCATGTATTGTATGTTTATATGCACTTCACTAGCTTCTGTTCATATCTTAACTTAAGTATCACTCCGCTAATCTCTTAATTATCCTCTTATATTGTATTTGTACTGAACTCAAACTCAACCTTAGTTTTTATGTTGATTTTTCTTTGATGGTGAGAGATTATACATCACTCGATGATTTATAATTTTTATATCGTGATCATGCTTAGGAAATGACCCATTTTTTACAATATTGCTTTTTTAAGAGAATAAAATGAAAACTGTATCTAATAATTTTTATGTCATTAATGAATGTTTAACATTTGATAGTCTAGTTTTAGGTAAATTATACATATTTTCTATGATTTTACTCATTTTAAAAATATATTTCTTATTCAAAATGGCTTAAAATATTGTATAGTATTATTTGGTTACTCCCACTATTTTAAACAAACTAATAGCCCTCACTATTAATTCAAAAAATTATCATATAATTTCTTAGTGGGCTAAGATCCCATTTTAATTTAATTAATCTTGAGTTTGCTCAACAAACTAATTAAAATAAAATTAGGTAGATAACTTTTATC
>JAOXYD010008017.1:0-15301 GCA_028565735.1 Pinacopodium congolense | reverse complement strand
AGCAGTGTGCGGGAAAGGATTTCGTGGTGCTCGCGTGTAGGCTTTTTGTTGTGGAGTTCTTCCTGAGATACGACTCCATTTTATTTTGTCTAAATCTCCTCCATAATTTGCATTTATATACCCTTATATATGTAAGTCATTTCCTTGAAAACGTAATATATAGTCCATTTTACCTTTCATGTACCTCAATATTCTATTTAGTACCTTCCAATGTGCTTGTCCTATATTTGATTAATATCTATTCACCATCCTAACAATGTAACAAATATCTAGTCTTATACACATTATAGCATAAATGAGACTTTTAACTATACTGAAGTAAGGGAGTTTCTTCATTTGTCCCATTTCTTATGGCATTGGCGGGTAAAATATCTTATTAGGACCTTTGCATTTAGCAATAGCATTATCAATTGGTTTGAAATCTTGCATACTTAATCGTTAAAAAATTCTTTAAATATACGTTGCTTGAGAAACCAATAATAATCTCTTTTAATGAACTCTTGAAATCTTAATTAAATAAATGTATATAGGTTTACCCTTGTCTTTCATTTCAAATTCAGATGATAATTAGTCCTTAAATTACTTAATGAACACATAGTCATTACAAGCAATCAATATATCATATATGTATAAAAATAAAATCACATATTTATCTTTAGATTTCTTATTATATATACGATGGTTCTAATCGATTATTTGTATATTATAAAAAAGATTACATTATGAAAATGAGTGTACCATTACCTTGAAGACTATTTTAGACTATAAATTGATTTTAATAATTGACACACTTTATTTTCTTGACTTTCCCTAAAAAAAACCTTTAGTTTATTCCATATAGACTTGTTCTTCTAATTCTCTATTTAGAAAATTAATCTTTACATCTATTTGATGTAATTCAAGATCCATGCTCACTATTATAGCTAGAATAAGATGGATTGAAGAAAAATACACAATAGGTAAAAAAAAAAGTTTTCTCTCATAATCAATTCTCTTATGTTATGTATATCCCTTCATTATAAGGCATGTCTTATATCTTACAATACTACCATCAGCCTTTCTTTCTTTTTTTTTTTTTTGAGCACTTGTTTATTCCTAATAGCTTTTTACCCTTCGAGGAAGTTGACCTTGTCCTATACTTGATTGGAGCTTAAAGAAGTCATTTCTTCTTTTATTACTTTCATCTATTCTTCTTTAGTATGACCAATAAGAGTCTCATTTATATTCCTTGGCTCATCTTCTTCTTATGAGACAATTATATTTATTTTCCCCTCAATCTCAAAATGATGTTAGGGAATGAGGTTACTTCATCTTAAATGAGGTTATTTAAAAATGGATTCATGAATTATTTGATTGCTATCACTCAGTTTAGTCATCGTATATATTATTTTAGTGGGATTACTCCTACTAAGTTAAATTTATGCTTTTTTATTCCTCATAATAGAATCATACTACTCAAGAGTCTCATATAAAAATATGTTTTTTCCTATTTAACCCTATTTTAGAAAATCATTCTCTAAGAATACTATATCTCATTATTCAAATATAATTACTCCTTCAATACCATGTTCACCAATGAACATACATCCTTTTGAGTATTCTAAATACCTAATAAAGATACTTTTTTTTCTCTTATAGGTCTAACTTCCTATATTTATAAAAAAAATCATGAATATAGGTAGAATACCCATAAGATCAGAGACTTGACAAGTTAGGTCTACTACAAGTTTATAACACATATAATATGTTTATAACCAATTTTATAAGCACTCAATTAAGTACATAAGCGGGTATTAGCAATGAATCATCCCAAAAGGTATTTTGTAAATTTGTTTGTGCTATTATAGACCTAATTATTTCCAATACTATCCTATTTTTTCTTTCAGCAACATCATTTTGTTGTAGGGCTCTAGGAATAGTTAACTACCTCTTTATTCCTTTTTCATTACAAAGAACCTTGATTTTATCAAACAAGTATTCTTTCCCTCAATCAATTCGTAATTCTTTCTATTTTTTGTTTAATTGATTCTCAAATAAATTCATACACTTCATGAAAAAATCTAACACTTCTAATTTGTGAAAAAATGAAATAGATATAACTATACCAAGAATATTCATATATGAAAGTGATGAAACACACCACTCCACATTTTGACCTTACGTTCAATTAACCACAGATGTTAGAGTGGACTAATTGTAATAGATATAAAGCTCGTATTCTCTTTCTAAATGACTTTCTTACCATTTTACCAGTTAGAAAATGTTCACACATAGGTAGATCTATAGAACTTAAATTACCTAAAAGGTCTTTTTTTGCCAATCAAAATTTTCAATTTTGACTAATATGATATGTTCTAACATGATACAAAATTTAATTAATGTTGTAATTACTAGATTATGTAAATACTGGATAACTAATATTATTATTTTCATTCACCACATCCAGTACAAAAAAAGCCATGATCATAATAACTAGATCGAAGATACAAATCCATTTCATCATTGTAGAAGTTTATATGGAAACCAAATCTAACTAATGTCAACATAATATAATGAATCTGGGCAGAATACAACACTTCATGTAGGACGAGGGATCAATCACTATGCATGACTATCTTACATATGCTAATGCCTTATACAAAAACTAAACTTGTCACCTATATAAAGCCATTAATTTCCATATGAGAACTTATATAACACAATGAAGATATCTTTATCCTTCACTACATAGTTGGTTGCTCTTGAGCTTGTAATTCATAAACAATGTGATTTAATTAGAAAAATATAATAAGGAACATTCACTGAACAAGTGTTTTTACTATAAAGTTGTACCTTTTATAGCACTTAACTCATTTCATATTCTTCTTCTTGAAAGAATGGTTTCCTTTTCCATCTTGATTCCACTTAGCCATTTTGGAGTCCCAAGAAAAGTGGTTGAATATCTTATTCTCCTTCCACTTAGATCCACCATGATGCTTACGTTTCATGTTCTTAGCTCCATGTGTACTCACCAACTGCATATACCTTAAAAAACATCTTAAAGACTTCAAGACACTTTTCCTCTAATATGAGATGCCTAGTAGCATCTTCCATTGTCTTAAAGCTTTCATTATAAGTGAAGTGCATTTTTATATGCTCTTAATTCCAAAGCAGTGAGCAAATCATGGCTTATACATGTTGTTCATCTAAAAGCTCATGATCAACATCTAGAAGCTCACTTATCATATTGAACATGTGCCTCAAGTACTTTTAAATTGTATGTTCTAGGAACTTTTTATAAGTATCAAACTTAAAAATGAATGATCTCATTTTGGCCATTGAAGTACCACCAAAAGGTGCAACCAATATAGACCACATATCATTCATTATTAAGTTTGATACTTATAAAAAGTTCCCCATTTAAGTACCACCAAAAGGTGCAACCAATATAGACCACATATCCTTTATAGTATTATAATTACTATTCTTACACATAATATCATTACCTATGTTACTTAGCAACATAATGTGCTCCAATGAGTTCTTTTTTTTTTTTTTGCACAACTCATGCATCACGGTCTCTCTTATATTGAATTGTATTATCCTCCTAATGAATATTTTTGATTATGTTTCAAGGTTCTAGAGGTTTTTACTCTTCTAATACTTATAGGATTTTTATATTCCATTTTTCATAATTATAGCCATTTTGTTTCTCACCCTTATTGAGATCGATAACAATATTCTTTAAAGTAGTAGCCATTGTCTAAAAACTAATTTTCTACAATAAGAAAAAAAACATGGATAATAATTTCATATTAATCCTTTATAGAGTAAATGATTGGATTACAATTACTTATGAAATCAAAAGTTTACTTATATGCTCGACAATAATAGAATCCTAATTACCCTACTCCACACAAATTCTTGTGTACAACATATGTAACATATGTAATAAATATCAAGTCTATATATTCATAAACGAAAATATTACATAATGTTCATTAAACACACTAAATGCCTATAGATAATGAATCCTCTTTGGAATAGAATTAACGAGTTTGCGTGATAAAGTTCATAAAACTCGATATAAAATAGCTTCCGCTATTTCCATTGGGAGGCCTATGAGATATAAATTCCTTTTTAAATCCCTTCTTCAAATCTAAGCATTTGTGTTAGCTATTTCTTTATTCTAGAGCATTCTTAATAGTTTCCCTTTAGGTTGAACCAACATTGAAAGTAAGGTCATGTACTTTACGTCAAGTTATGTATAAGCCAAATGGCCTTTAAAGTATAACTCTTGCTTTACATTATTAACTATAATAACGTTTTATAATAGGTCTTCTTCAAGTAATAAACGCATATTGAATAATTGTGCAGACATGCTGCTAACACGCTTTATTTATGCATCAGTTCGAAGAAGTTTGGATGTCCACTTTATTATGAGCATTTTCCTAAAAAATAAATTTTTTGGAATTAGAAGATTACATATAAATTAAACGATTACACATAAATTCCCAAAAGCTACAAAAACAATTATTTTGTCTAATGCAAAACGAACTCATGCTCGTAGAATGAAGTCAATTAATTCTAGTAATGGCTTTCTAATTAAACTAATCTAACGAATTTCAAATCAATTAAAAACTTATTTCTAATCCTAAATATATGAATAATTTTAATTTAATTAAAACTTATTTTTATTCATATTATTCTTGAACTAATTAATTTGATTATTTTGGTTTAATTTGAAACTAAATTCTTAATGATTTAATAACTTTTCATTAATTTTGTTCAATTAGAAACTTATTTCTAATTTCAACTAAACAAATTAGTTTGATTTAAATAGAAAACTTATTTCTAATTTTAATTCTGATCTAACTGGTCTACTTCAATTAGAAAACTCATTTCCAATTTCGTTATAGTTAGAAACTCATTTCTGATTTTATTTTAACTAGACAATAGTTTAATGTAATTAGAATAATAAATTTTAATTTTATTCTAATTTAGAAACATATTTCTAAAATTTTATTTAACATAAAAATTAGTTTATTTTAATTAGAAAAATATTTATAATTTTTATTCTATTTAGAACCTAATTCTAATTTTTTTAACTAAACTAATTAGTTTATATTAATTAGAAAATTAATTTTTAATTTTACTGTAAATTTAATATAAATCTATAATTGGATTGCTAATGGCATTAAGCCTTATTACCTAAATCCAAATTAAGATCCAAACATTACAATATAAAAGGTATAAAACAGACCTTGCCCGTTCCTTAAGATAGACCAGACCCATTGCTATATTTATTTATTTATTTAAATGAAAATCAAAGATTGTGGTGCATGCACAAGCACTGCACGTGCTCCGACTTCGACCTCTATCTCGCCATTTTTTTAATTTGTTTCTATTCTTTTTGTTCTCTATTGTAACCACCGCCGGTGAGCAAATCAAACAGAGACCGTCGGTCCTTACGTGATTTTAGCAATCACTAAGGAGGAAGCATCCTCTGTTTTCAATTTTCTGTCATCTCTCTATGTCTGTTCTTCGTTTGCTTTCTGCTTCCTCTGTTTTAATGCTCAATCATAGACTTTTACAGATAACGAATAGTGAAGAGGATTAAATTGAAACATTAACCAATATAAACAGAGAATCGAAGCTATGAGGAAGAGATTGAACCATTAATCATGCATGTACTAATGAACTTCTAGGGTTCAAACCAAAAATTAAATGATTCCAGTACATTATCAACGGTAGAGCGTAATGAAAGAAACAGATAAACTCTACATATATGCTTTTATCCAAAGCAAATAGTTTCATGTAAGATGCATTTAACCTTGCATTCCGAACACATACTATTAATAATCTGAAAATAATAGAAAAAACTGAAGACAAAAACAAGGATTCTTTGGTATAATCTAACAATTGTTAAAAAGTTTTAGAAAATAAGAAAAAATAATTTAACTAATTTTAAAGATAATTATACAAACTAAATCATTTTTAAACACAACAATATAATAAATAATCATTTATTTTTACACAAATTTCATTTTATTTTTCACATATCAAGACCATATAATATTATCTGATACTATTGTCAAAAAACAATATACATTCACAAAGATTGTCAAGATCACAAGATCTTTCAAGATTTATATGTATAGATTTGAAAATAATCACTTACAAATTATTTTCTTATTTTTACTAGTCATGGGGATTCTCTTTTTGCAAGTGATCTTTCAATCCTTTTCTAATAAGATAATTATTACTTTTAATGAATTCTTATAAATCATGTATTATATATTTTTATTCAAATTGATAACTATCATTTTGCAATTAAGTAACAAATCATGTATAACTCAATCAGAGACATACAGTTGTCATTGTTAGTAAATAAATCCCAAATTGCATGCCTGTTAAGATTAATTCTCAATTAACGTCTTTGATCTAAAACATTCAACATAGATCATCTGCCTTGAATTTGTAGTTATTTCAAAAATAAACCAAGTAAATCCTTACCTTTGATCCTTTAAAGAATTAATATAAACTTTCTGTAAGATACTTTAGGTTTAAATATATGAACAAAACACGGATCTAACTAAATGAACGTGATTTGTGCGGAAATCGTACTTGATTTTGTGTCTATTAATCCGAAAAATATGAAAAATCTTTCATTAGAGTTGTGTTTCTAGACAAACAAAAAATACTAAAAAAATAACACAAAGAGGAAAAGAGGATCTGCAGATTTTAGAAAGAGAGAAGAAGAGGTCAGAGAATTTTTTGTACTGGACTTTCTGCTCTTTTCTAATGATTAGTTCTTATGATGGCTCAAGTGACTAAACAGAGAAGTCGATAGATAGCAAGAGTAAGAAATCTAACCCTGGTCTTTATGGACAATCTTTTATTAAACAATCCTATCATAGTTTAATAAACTGTCCGCCCATACTAATAAGTTCATATTTTCATCTAGACCATTATTTATCATTTATAAATCATTAATTCAATTAATTATTTTTACTTAATCTAATTAATGTTGTCCAAATTAAATGCCAGAACAATTAAATGAACTGTTGTCCAACAAAATTATTCCAACATTCTTCCCCATAGACAAGCATTAATTGTCTTAATAGAATGATCAAGTAAAAATAATGATAGGACATACTTTAGGATCCACAGATAAATAAAGTCACATACTCCATCCCATAAGGTTATCAATACTAAAAAATATCATAAATATGCATCATATAACGACACAATTCTAATATAATCATACATATCGAATCACTTTACCAACACAAGTGAGAAAATATCGTGTGGCAAACTACATAATAAGATTCCATAGGTATCACGCTTGCTAAATTGTATTTAGAGATATCCATATGGGATGAGAACTTTTATCTCTCTATGTCTCAATATACTTATGGTATCTCGAGATAACTATATGTGTCTGGAGACATAATAAAGTTCATACTATAATATTGCCCAATGACCTAGAAATTCTTAAGATTGAAACAACTCTTAAGACTTTGAATCTATATACCCCTAACTAGAACTGTCAAAAGACTTATGTATATTCATATTATCGACATGTCTTTGAAAATTGATGGGTCATAGTCCTTTAGTTAGTAGGTCTGTGAGCATATAATCTGTTAAAATATGCTTTACTATAATGTCACCTTTCTGCACCAATTCCTTTATGGTCAAATATTTGACTTCCAAATGCTTCGATACTGTGAGGTTCTGATTATTATTATTGAACAATACTGTGGAAAGATTATCATAGTACAACTGTAGTGATCGAGCAATTGACTATACCATATACAATTCAAAAATTAAATTTCTTAACCACACTGCTTGTGAAGCAACTCCATAACTCGCAACAAACTCTACATGCATAGTTAATGATGTCATCAGTGTCTATTTGACACTCTTCCATGAGATTGCACCATCTACTAGCTTAAAGATGTAACTTGAAGTGGACTTCTTGTCATTTGAAAATATAGCAAAATCTAAATCTGTATACCCTATCGGATCCAAGTTTTCAACCTTTATGTATACGAACATATAATCCTTAGTACCTTGAAGGTATCTTAAAACTCGTTTTACTACATTCTAGTGGTCCATACTTGGGTATAGATAAATACCTACCCAACATACCTATAACATATGCAATATTAAGTCTAGTACATACATGTTCATATATCAGGCTACCTACTACACTAGAATATGGAATATTCTTTATGGCTTTCTGTTCAACTTCATTCTTTAGACATTGAGCTAAAGATAATTTCTCTCTATAAAAAATTGGTGCTACACAAAGTTTACAGTTTTCCATATGAAACCTTTGCAACACACGCTCTATGTATGCCTTTTGAGAGAGACCCAACAAGTTTTGAGATCTGTCCTGATGAATTTGAATATCCAGGATATAAGATGCTTCACCAAAAGCCTTCATATAAAATTGTTTGGACAAAAAATGCTTAACTTCATGACACATGCACAAATCATTTGATAAGAGTAAGATGTTATCCACATACAACAGTAGAAAGATCATCGTACCATCATTAATCTTAGAATACAAATATCTTTCAACTTTATTTTTCATAAAATCGAATGTGGTAATTACTTCATCAAACTTTAAGTACCATTGCCGGAAAGATTTCTTTAAACCATATAGTGACTTTCTCAATCTGCAGACTTGATGACTCATGTCATCTCAATGAAAACCTTCAGGTTGTACCATATAGACCTCTTCATAAAGGTCTCCACTCAGGAAAGCGGTCTTGACATCTATTTAATGTAACTCTAGATCATAATGAGCTATTAATTCCATAATTATTCTAAAAGCATCTTTAGAGGATACTGGAGAGAATGTGAGATTAAAATCTACTCCTTCTTTTTGAGTGAATACTTTAGCTACCAATCGGACTTTAAACCACTCAACTTTACCCTGAAAATCCTTCTTGGTCTTATATATCTATTTATAGCCTACGAATTTACAACTTTAAGGTAAGTCAGCAAGTTCCCTTCCTTGATTTTGCTTTAGTGATTGTATCTCTTCTTTCATTGCATCCCACCACAAATCTACATGAGGACAAGAAACAACTTCTATAAAAGTTACTGGATTTATGATCTGACCAATTTCATAATCACTCTCCCTTAAATAAACCATATGGTTCGAAGAGATAGTAGGTCTCTTTTTCTTATTGGATCTTCTTAGTGGCGCTCGGTCAACTGGATCTTGTGCCTCAGGAACTGTATCAGTATCATCCATAGTTTGTATTGGTTCCTAATTCTATACTAGCATGGCACTAGTTCTAGGATCCATTGATCATATCTAAATAGATGTAGGATACGACACTATAGTCGTCTGAATGCTACCTGGATCAGAATTACTAGGATAAAAACTTTTATCAGCCACATTAAATTCTAGAAACTTTGTTGTTTGTGATTCCACAATTCTGGAGCCTCCTTATCTGAAGTAGAATTTGTAGCCCTTAGAGTGGTCAGAGTATCCTATAAAATAGCAACAAGTAAAATGAGAATGTAACTTGCTTTCATATGGATGGTTTCCATCCCTTCCATAACTCAAAAGGAATCTTTGGAACTGATTTACTGGAGACTCTATTCAAAATATACAAGGCTATCTTTATAGATTCACCCTAATGGTATTCTGGAAGGTTAGTCCTACTTTACATGCTTATTATCATATCCTTTAAGGCACAATTGTACCTTTAGGCCGCACTATTTTGTTTAAGATTACCCTGCTTGGTAAACTAAGCAACTATACTGTAATTTTTTAAATATTTGGCAAACAAACCTTTTTCTGGTCTTACAACTCCATGTCTGTCATAATATTCTCCACCATGATCAAATCGGATTATCTTGATGAATTTTTCCAGTTGTTTCTTAACTCCAATCCTAAACACTTTAAACTTATCAAATTCTTCAAACTTTTTTTAAATCAGGAAAACATACTTATATCGGGAAAAATCATCAATAAAGGTCACAAAATACCTTGATCCACAAATTGTGGGTGAGTAGGTACTAGAAATATTTATATGGATGATTTTCAATACCTTGGAACTGCGTCTGGAAGATTTATTCTTTATTTTGATCATTTTACCCCTATAACAATCAACACAGGTCTCTAAATATGAAAAATCAAGAGTTGGAAGAATGTTATCCTTTATCAATCTCTCAACTCTTTCTTTAGAGATGTGGCCTAATCTCATATACCACAACATGTATGATTTATCCTTTATGAGAGACCTCTTTGCAATAATCTGTTCTATAATGTAAGAAGTAAAATAGAAATTTTCTGAAGTTAAACACATTATGTATAGATCATGTGATAAGAAAGTTGTGCCAATATATTTTGCATCACAAGATAATTGAACTATAAAATTATCGATCATAAAACTGTGGCCTTATTTATCTAAAAACTGATACAGAAATCAAATTTCGTCTAAAAAAGGGTACATAAAATGTATTTTACAATACAAACTCAAAATTTGAATCTAAAATCAATCACACCACTTCAACAAATTCCATGACTACTTCTTTATTTTTGTCAACTATGAGCTTTAACTCATCCTGATTTGGCTTCCTCTTTGTTTTGAACCCCTATAATGTGGAAGCAACATGAGTAGAGGCTCCACTATCTAGCCACCAAGAACCAGATGTAGCTAAAGTAACATTGTATTCATGAATAACGAGGCCCAAAGAATTATCTGATTGCTCTTGCTTTTCCTTCTAGGTTTGGTACTTTAGACATTCCCTCTTTCGGTGTCCCTTCTTCTTACACCAGAAGCATTTGAACACACATGGATTTTCCTATTCCTTGGTCCCATTAGTCTAATCAGGGCCTTTTGTAACAGGATAATAAGGAGCTTTACCTTTGGGTTTAAAATCCTTTGCCTTACCCTTCGCTTGAATCATGATCAGTGTTGCTTGTGATGTGGTATTTAACTTCTCTTTCTTAACTCCACAGTAAGATATCAAAGTACTAATATCCCAAGATTTACGCTAAGTAATGAAGGTAGTAACCAAATATGTGAATTCCTCTACTATAAACTTCTTTGAAAGAGGAAAACCCATCGCCTCAAGCGTCTTCTATAGGTCCACCATGCTTAATAGATACGGTCGTACTCCCCCAATTCCTATATATCTCATGGCAAACAATCTCCTAATTAGAGGCATTACTTCACCACTAAGAGAGGCACTATATGTATGTAATATAGTTTCCATAAGTTTCTTCACTGAGGTTGTTCTTGGAAGTTCATTGAAAATGTTGGTTGTGATGAACTTTTCAATCGTCAGATAAGCCAACCTGTTTATTTTTCCCCAGTTTGCATAACTGACTTTATCAATTTTGGAGCTATTGGAAGGATCTATTGGAGGTGGTTTATCAGTCGTCAAAGCTGAATGAAGATCTACCGCTCTTAATGCAAATACCACGTCTTCTTTCCATTTACTGAGATTATTATTACTTAGAAATTCAATCGTACCACGTCTTCTTTTCATTTACTGAGATTATTATTACTCAGAAATTCAATCGTAAGGATGCATTCATTCATAAAAAAGGTGACTTCAAAAATAGATAATATAATATCAACACAAATGTAGGATAACACTTATACCCAAAGCCATAAAAGGTAAACCAAGCATCCTATTCATATATCATGAAACAGCTATGGGGAGAATACATAATACATGAATAAGACCTCCACATAAAAACGGTCAGAGTACACATCATCAACTCTCTCGTGAGTCTATCACCTATAGGTGTAGAGGTCACTCAAGCATCGACTTTCCCCCACTGCATGCCTTTATGTATATCTCAAGTTTCATACAAAGTAAACACCTGTGTATTGAATGATCAAATACAAAACAAAAGACATCTCCCAACATGCAAGCAAACATAGTCCTCATACCAACTCAAAAGGCCACTGTGATGACAACATTTTTATTGGTATTTAAACCATTCCTCAAGCACCGGAGATACATCTATTCATTATCCTCACATAACAACTCTATAAGCATATAAAAAAAGTGACATTGTACCATCATAAATTGAAAATAACCACATGTAACAAATCATGTCACAAAAGGAGTGTTGAATGCATTATATAAGTCTTTATTTTAAAAATTATTCAATGATAAAAATAATTAAAAATTGATTAATCATGCAATTAACAAAACAAATCATATGAGATAATGCTATTGTATTTATCTCCTTTATGATGTGTCAAATTGTAAGAAAAATCACTTAAAATGGCTTTTGTAAACATATTTAAGCTTTTCTAAAGTTAAACCTCAATATTTACTATTATAAAAATTCAAAAAAATAATAATAAATCATTTTTAAAAATTACAAGATCCAAAATATGGTCTAAAACCACCTTAGGGACCATTCTATAAATTCTGAAAATTTTTAATTTTTTTGTCTTGTAGTGGTTGCCAAGTTAGCAACCCAGTCAATATTGTGTCAGTAGATTCTGCACAGTTAGCAATCCAATCAACTTGCACAGTAGCCTGATGATGTCTGCTACACAGTAACTTGATGAGGTCACACTGACATCTGTTCTATAGTAACTTCACAGTAACTTGATGACATCACTCTAACATCTGCTGCACAGTAGCTTGATGATGTCACACTAAAGTCAGCTACAAAATAGCTTCACAATAACTTGTTGACGTCACTCTAACGTCTGCTGCATAATACACATTAACGTCATAATGATGTCACTGTTAGATAGACAGCAGCCTACTACCACCCCACTTGCCTCTGTCCCCGCGTGTAGGACACGCGCCTACGGTCTTCTTCTCCAACTCATGTTTTTTTTAGTTTTTATGGATTTATTTTTCACATATTTGAGCCATTTTTGCCTCAAACAACTCCTAATCTTCATATTTTTGCTATCTAGATGTTATTTTCTACATTATTTCATGTATACAACCAAAAGTAACACAAAAAACATAGATTTATGAACACAAAAAATGTTCTTCATTTTTCCAAAAGAAGAACACAGATTTTTCAACGCAAAATTACTAATATGGGGGTTAAAGTCATGGGAAATCCCTGTAGTATTCTAAACTATCAATTTAGTCCCTGTAATTTAAAAAATATCAATTCAATCCTTATAATTTTATTTTAATTTCATTGTTAATCCTACTATTAAATTTTGCTGTGGTGGACAACATTTTTTAAATATGGAAAATTGGCAGTATACCTTGCAAAATGATGCCATTTTTCACTTAATAAAATGACGACACTTTGTTAGGGGAGAGGTAGTCCACGTCTTTTTAATTTAATCAAACGATATCGTTTTATTCATATGCAAAACGATGTCGTTTTACTTTTGAATAGCAAATTTTCTCTCCCACCTTCCTCCTTGCTTCGCACGCGTCTCCTCCCTGTGTTTTCTTGCTCCCTGCATTTTTTATGTTCTTGTCTTTATGTTATCCTTGTTTTCTAGATTCCTGGGTTCCTGTATTTGCATTATCCTTGCTTTCTTAATTCCTGTCTCTACATTTTCTAGGTTTTAATATGTGCTTTTTCTGGGTTTTTTTGAGTTCATACCTCTGCATTTTCTGGCTTCCTGTCCTTATGATTTCTGGCTTGCTAACATTTTTTAGGTTTGGTGTTTGCTCATGTTTTTGCCATTTTCATCGTTTGATTTTCTATTGGGCTCACATTATCTGGGCTTTCAGTTTTGAAAATTGGCCAAAATTTCTCTCTACGTCTTGAGGAGAGGGAGCGAAGAAGAGAAAGGGAGGGAGAAGGAGGGTATTGTCACTTGCCACATCATCTTTCTCTATATACAAACACATATACAAGGTATATAGTCTTACTATAGAAGTTGTTTTGTATCTCTATACAGTGAAATGTTGAGAAATGTTTGGATCTTCTGCGTAATTTCTTTTGGGTGGTGAGTTTGGTGGGTGGAACTAAGGTATAATGAATTTGTGTGGTTTAGGCAGTTAGAGTTGGAACCCACTTTAAACTTTAAACTTTTTACCTCACTAAATGCATTTTTTGTGTTTATCATTTTTTTAATGCACAATTATAGTTCATTATGAATCAATACAGTGGCTTCCCACAACTTTAAAATGTTGTATGTCAAACCCTTCAACTGAACGATAGTTGCAATAAAATCTTGTGTTACTCACACAAAGTTTTTCTTTTTCTACTCTAATGAATTTTTACTTCCGTCTAGTTCTTGTATAGAACTTGATCATCATCCAACATAGAAAGAAATGCCATTTGACTGACAGATCATTTACATATTTGTTTTTAGCTTTATATTCAATCTCTACTGGGTATTTTGAATTCCAATTCAATTATCATGAAACATGAATTGGAATTTCAATTTATAACAAATTTATTTTTTGAGAAACTTAAAAATTCGTTACCAAAACTTTTAGGAATTTATAACAAACTTATATTAATTTGATAAAAATAAAATTCGAAAATTTCATATAATTATGTTTAAATTCGTTATAAAAAACTATAGATTTGGATTCCAATTTTGTATAAAAAATTAGAATGCACTAACCAAAACAACTATCAAACTCAAAGTAATTTACTTTTGCTTGTTCATCATTGCATCACCAAATGTTCTTTTTTTTTTCTTAGTAGATAAATCATTTGCCTAAAATAAATATTTGATAAGACAAATAAATATTTGATTAATTTTTGTAAAACACATAAATATATCTAGTTATTAAATGGATGAAAACCTTGGATCAATTTCTTCATGTGAAATTCGCTTTTGCTTCATCCATTGCACTATTAATTTATAGATATAAATTAAAAAAATTTAATGATTCATTTGAAGAGGGGTTGAAACTACTTCAAAATGATGATCAAATAAGGAAATTGATAGGTTCAATTATGGAAACACATCAAAGGACATACTCTGGTGAAGTGTCTTCTAATTCAAGTGACTTGGCATACTCTAGTGATGGTATGGCAGATAAGCTATTTAATGATGCACGTGAAGATGTTCCATACGACATGCTTAAGTTTGATATTAGTGGAAAACTTATTGAGTTAGGAAATCTTGAATTAAACTTTGATGATGATGAAATAGGCAGCCTATATAGGAGTTTTGATGATGAGAGCAAGAATCCAAAATACCCTTATTATATGTCATCAACTAAAGTGGAATCTAAATTTTAACTCAAGCAGGGGATGATATTTGATTAAGTGGCCATATTTAAAAAGGCATTGAGGAATTATTCCATATAAGAAGGTTTTGATTTTGTATACAAAAAAAAAATGACAAGCAAAGGGTAACTACAGAGTGTAAGAAGGGAT
>JAOXYD010007996.1:0-15302 GCA_028565735.1 Pinacopodium congolense | reverse complement strand
AATGGATTCTTCTTGAAACATACCTACCTTTAAGATTAACATCATAAATTCAAACCATTAGTGATTAAGCATGTTTTTTTATCATCAAAACCAAGATTGCAACCTCCCTTGTTTCAACAATTGTGAAGGGTCATTGCAACCAATGCATAAAGTCATGTAATGTGTTTTATAATTATTCAAGTCCAAGGCTTATCAACTTGCAGGTCATCAATCATCTAAGAAGAAATATACAGATAGCATGCCAATGTCATTAATAAAGCAAAATGGCAAAGATAATGAGGTGAATATAAATCACAATTAATAAGTAAACTGTATTAGGCACTAATGGCAATAGTAATCCCAAACAAAAGCAACATAAGATATTCATAATCAGTCCTAGAATAATGTGTATCATTCTTAGTACCTTAAACACTCCAAACTATAATTACTATTAAAGATTTTATTTAAATGATCTGTATATAGACTTTAGTCTTAACAATTGATTATTATGAATAGAAAGCATTATTAACATAAAAATAACTCAAATAATGCATCAATAGTCATTAACATGATACGAACAATGCACTAATCTCAAATAAACTCATAACCACATGAAAAGCCATCCAAATCGGAGCTTAGGTAAAGTTGGAGTTAATGATCAAGAGAAAATCCATATTCTAGAGCAATATAAATCAACACATGACACAAGGATTAATGAAAGATTTCAAGTATATGACCAAGAACACATCATGCATGTTAAACACCTAAGTCAACATGAAATCCACAAGTCCAAGTGGGCAATATAGAGATTGGGTGTATACCTTAATGATTTAGCAACCAAATATAATAAAAAATCCGAAGAAACAAAAGAAAAACTCATGCAGATGCAAATGCAAATAAATAAATAATGCCAAAATGTAACTCTACATGAAACAAGTTTGAAGAATAGAAATAAAAACAAATAATAATTGAATGATAGAGGTTGTATTTCCTCCCAATAAGTGCTTATTTAAATCTTTTAGCTAGACTTTAATGCTAGAGAATAATAATTATCTTTTTGATCCACACCTTCGATTGATTTTTATAAATACTAGATGGTTTACTGAAAATACTTGAGCTACAACACCTACACTTTGATGCCCATCTTCATCTATTTTAAATTGTTTTAGCTACCCTGGAAATAGGTCTTGATGTCCTATATTCTATATGCAGTAAAAAATCATTATACCAATAAAATCAAGGAACAAAGGTATTTATATTTCTTCGTTAAAAACTAAAACATCAACAACACTTTCTACTTTCTCATCCACCTTGAGAATTAGCTCCCCTCACTTTTTATGAAGTCATCCTTACCTTGCTCCCTTCGCTCCACTTCAATAATGGTAGGAACAAATGCTCGCTCTTGTTGTACAATCAGTTCAGTTCGTTTCCTACTTGTCTTGCCAAGTTGTGTAGGGAAGTCTCTATAACCTCAAATCAAGCTTCTGTTAAAGATAAAACCTTGATTAATAGCCTCTTAAACTCAATTTTTCTTCTTATTGAATAAGCTACTTGAATTATGCTATCAAGTTGCAGGTGGGAGTTTCTATACCATCGAATCGAACTTCTAATGTAAACATGGACTTCATTAATAGCCATGGAGGTTGCTTAAAATAAATTAGATTTGTCCATGAAAAATTATAGGCATTTCTCCACTAGTTATTGTAAACCATTCTATCTATCTTGCACTTATTGAAACTTCTTCTTCATCTTGCCGCTAGTAGTCTCGCTATTGAAGATTTTTCCAAGACATTAAATTGAATAGTTGGACCTCAAAGCCTAGTATGTAAGATTAATAACAATCTTATTTAATTTTCATAATCAAACATAAAAATGAAATTAAATATAAGAAAAAAAAGGCTAGTTTAATAAAGAATTGAAAACGTTAATAATGATGTAGTCCCCAGTATTAATGCCAATAATTTGATATGTTGTGTATCTATCTAAGTTTTAAAAGAGAGATAATGAACAACATATTAAACAATATTAGAACATATGAAAAAGACAAGTATATCTATTCAATGCAATATAGTTAGGATAGGTCTAAATGTGGAATCATAAGGACTACTATTACTGATGAATTCTATCTAAATTTAGCTAGCTACTCAAAAGTGAAATGTTGATTGATTGGTTTGGTAATAGAAGAAACAAAACAATTAAAATAAAATTCTTAGACAAACTTATAAGAGGAAGACTCAATGATCAAGGTAGGATTTAGGTAATTAATTCCTCTAGGATGTGTGAGTACTCATTATTTATCTTATTTTAACTCGAATTCTAAATTTTTTAGTCAATAGATTCCCTAAAGTAAATTACACTATTTCTCAAGTTCTGTAACTCTATTAAAATCAATAAACTAGGTGAAAGTTTTTTCTATCCTATTAGGCTTTGGTTTTAAAGCATTTTCATATCCATTTCAAGCCAATTTAATGTACATTTGATTCTAATTGATACTAAAGCATTTAAATGTCATTTATATTTATGTAAATTGTAAATATAAGCCAAACAGTGGAGATAAGATTGAAAATTCAACAAAAATGTGAAGTTTCAAGAGTTAAACAAGACCCCCTATCACCCCACTGTTATACTCTTTAGGCCACCATTTTACTTTAAAGATTTGGACTTAAATGGTGTCTGTTTAGCCCCTCTTTGTACTGTTTTTCAAGTGTCATTTTAGTAGTTGTGGAGATATTTTAGGCTACAACTTGCTCTCCACTTGCTGTAACTTGCGCCAACTTATTCCCACTTACAGTTGACACATAAATAAATGTCTGGAAGCCAGAAACAACAAGAATTGACAAAGAGAAACACATTTTCAGATCATTCTTCAAATTCTCTCAAAGTTTAGGGCTTATTTCAAGTGTTCTTCATCTTTTCTATTTCTCTTTGTAGATTTAAGTTGATTTTTGTGGATTGTAAAGGCTCAATCATGTGTCTTAGACCTGCAGGCTTGTTTGTAACTCCATTTGGAGAATTCTAAACTCATCTTTGTATTGGAATCCACTCTTGAGCTTATATATTCAAGAATATGAGTTATATGCATGATATATGTTATTTCTTGATTCAAATGAGTGGTTGAACATATTTATGGTTGAGGAATGGTGATATGATGATTTGAATACTTGCTTAAACGTGACTAAGGGCTGTCTTTTACTTATTTGAATGCTTAAACCTTGTCTTTAGTGAATTGTTTAAGATTAAGATGATAAATGGTGCAAGAAGAGGACCAATCTCTTGATCCATTGGAAAATCAATAAGTAACTTGATTTTAATCAATACAAGACCAATGATTGGTTAATCTTGAGGGTAGTAATATGAAAATATGAATTTTTAGATTAAGCTTCTTATACTGTAAACCTTCTTTTGGTTGATTTAAGACTATACCAAACCTTAAACTTCGAAAGGAAGAAAAAATACATTGATTTGATCATAACCTTGTCTTGATTTATTGAAGTGGCTCTAGGACAAGTCCTTTAATCCATAATTAATCCATTTAGATTATTGAACCCCATTTCCTTGACCATTTATTCTATTAAGCAACCTTAAATTTCAAAGTTAGTCTTTCTTGCAAAGTTTAAAGCCCTTTAGTTTAGTTTGGTAAATTTAGTTAAATTAATCACTCAAATTGGTTCCTTTATGAGATTAAGATCAATTTTCCTTAATATTAATTATAAGGGATCTCCATGAGATAATAATTCGAGTCTAAAATACTCACTCTATTACTTGTGACCAGTATACTTGCCGAGGAGTTGGTTTTAACTTTGTTTTGAGAAAAAGAGCTTCAATTATTAAATTTGATAATTAATTTGAGAATTTCATATTAATAGAAACCAATGCAACATATCCGCTTCTAGTGATTGAATGCATTATTCTATTTTTGGAACCTGTTGTTTTGGTTAAATTCATATCTAACCCTGGCATCTTATGTAAGCCTATTTCTAGATCCCCATGCAAGATGTTTCATTCATGGAATGACTTAATAAGTAAAAATAATAATAACAAGAGTACTACATCCTATATTTCACGAAAACCCAAATCGTATAAAGAGTTTACTCTAACAGATTGTTTCAATCACATAAAAATACATAAAGAATAAAGGAATAAGAGAGCTCATGATAAGTCTTCTTAAATCCTTGAAATCTTGATGTTGATGTGTGAAATCCTTCCTTGATCCTTGAGTTTATGCCTTTATATGCTTACCCTTCCTTTAATGTTTTATGAAACCCAACAAGAATGAATTAAAACTTGATTTATGACCTTTGACAGCTGAATGAATGTGTTTTGTAGTAAGTAAATCACCTAAAACCCTATTATATTATTTGCGGATGATGGAGGTGTCTTGGTCATGGCCAGCATCATGGAAAATCACCTAAAAACTTAAAGCTAGATTATTTTCAAATGATGGAGGTGTCCTAATCATGGCCAGTACCACATTCATGATGTTGGTCATGATTCCCACTAGAGCAAAACCACAGGCAACATTATGGGCATGATCCTGCCTATGATGCACTATCTTTCTACTACTCTTGGTTTTCTTGAGATATTTCTTCCATTCTTCATCTAATAGCCATGCAATTTTTTGTGAAGCTTCCTCACATTTTTTTACTGTAACCTTATCAATTTCATAGAAAACTAATTTGCATATTTGCGCCTAATGCACTAAAGCTAGTGCTTATTTGAACTTCTCTTGTTCTTTTATTGATGACCTCTTCATAGCTTGTCATATAGGCTTAAAATTTGTTGTCGAACTTTAAAACATATTGGTTTAAGTTCTGAAATTAATCACACACCTATTCTAGTTCTAGAAATAACTTGAAAAAATCTCTAAATTTGTACAAAATATAATCAATCATAGAAATGGCTAATCAACATCTCATTAGAAGGATTTAACCCAATATGCACATAAATCGTATGAATTTATCCTTAAAAACCATTCAAATAAGCACTAAATCATGTTTAAAATATTTATGCTTTAAGAGCTATTAGCTTTCACCTAAAAATACTTGGGAAGGCTATATTCATTTAACATAGTCCTAGCCATCTCTTGTAAAGTTCTAGTCTTTCTCTTAATAACTCGATTTTGTTAAAGGTTTGAAGAGCCAAAATTATGGAGAAACCCTTTTTCCTGACAATATGTATTAAACATCTCATTTTCAAATTAACTAATATGATCACTCCTAATAGATGAAATCATATATCCATTTGTCTAATTGAATATTTTAGCAAATTTATCAAAATACTTAAAACATTTTTCCTTTCTAACTAGAAAAATAACCTAAGTAAACCCACTAAAATCACCAACTATGACTTTAATATCAACTAGCAACTCTATATAGGCCAAATAAATCCATAAGTAAAAGTTTTGAAGGTTTTTATATAGTTACCACATTTTTTTTCTTAAAATAACTCTTGATTTGCTTTCCCATTTGGCAAGCATCACAAACTTTATCCTTTTTAAACTTCACCTTTTGTAGCCCATTCACAAGCTCCTTGTTGTTTAAGATAGAAATATGCTCCATGTTTTATGGCCTAATCTCTTATGCCACATCCAAGCATCTTCACTTTAAGTTAAAACACCAAACATCATTATTAGAGAGATCTTTTATATCAATAATATAGATATTACCTTCTCTCTTTCCGATGAAAACTATACTATTATATACAACTTTTGAAATGCAAGATCTTCCTTCAAATTCACTTTGAAATCTTTATCACAAAGCTTGCTAACACTTAAAAATTTATTTTTTAAACCATCTACTAAAAGAACATTATTAATAGATGTATTTTACTTTCTAACTTTGTCAATTTCAATTACCTTACCCTTGGTATTGTCTACAAAGTAACATATCCTCCATCTTTAATATTAATGAAATGAATTGTGTAGGATGCGCCATCAAGTGCCTAAAACACCCACTATCTAAATGGTATTTACTTCTTCAATTCTTACAAAAAAAATAAATTCATTTCACTTTAAGGAACCATATTAATTTGGGTCCTTGAGGGTTAGATACCTTTATACTTCTTATGCCCTTTAGTCTAATATAAAACCTTGTTTTTTTTCTAAAACAAAATTTTTAAGCATGACCAATTCTTCCACAATAATAAACAAAAATTTTTAATATGACCAATCTTTTACAATAATCACAAACATATGGAACATCATGAAAATGCAAATGTGGCCTAAAGTTGTCCCTATATGCATTTTTAGGCACACCACTCGTAAATGGCTCTCTGTGCTAAGGTTTTGGCCAATAATATGATTACAGCATGTTTTATAGCTTAGAATAAAACTAGAGGATGCTCCTAGATGATTGAAAATGCAGTTAAGATGCATGAACAAAAGCTAGTTGAATTTACCTCATCGATGGCTTATATGAATTGTTTTGAAAGTTTTGTTAGTGAAGAAGTTATGCCTATTTTTTTAAGCATGCATATTCTTCCTTGAAGTAGGCCTAGATGAATACATAAATACATGATTATTCTTCCCAAGTTGTGAACTAGATACTGATGGATCATTATAAAGTGACTTACTAGGAACATTTTGTTTATCTAGGTTCTTTCCCTTCTCAAAAGTGGTTTTGGAATTAGGAGTCCCACTCCTTTCAATGAAACCTAGGCCCATATCTATCATTTGAAACTTTTTTGAGCTCTAAGCATGCTATCTAACTTCTTCTTACCCTTAGTGTCTTAGGATTCGTTTGCAGTTAGTGTCTAAGGATTCCTTTGTGGAATTCACCTCATTCGTTAATAATTCTTTTACATTCATAACCTTCTTCTTATAATCATTAATAAACACACTTTTAGCTTCTAGATCACGCAAATTTTTATGTCGTGTATGCTATAACACAAGGGTATAGGTTGTATCTTTGTAGTATAACCAGTATTGTTCCCTTAATGATTGTGATTAGTCACCTAACCAACTGCATTGCACTTTGTTTAAGATAAATAATAGAACAAAGTGGCTAAAATTAAACTAAATTAAAACAAATTGACAATTGAGCAATTAAGGCTATAATAATGAACTTGAGATTAATCGATGATAAATACTTAGGAATTACTTCTATCCTTGTTTTGTCTTCCCCTTACCTTATTGCTTTAATGAAATTAGACCCCAGATATCTTATAGTTTTGATTACCCTTTCTTAAGATCTAAATAACCTCAATTGAAATAGATAGAAATTGAACTGCAATCGTTCAATCTCTCAATCTTTCAAACTCTTCTTAACTATCCATTTAGATTTGAACTAGTCTGATAATTTTGTTTTAGTCCTTGTTTTTTTAAGTGTTTAGTTTGTAAGTTAGTTGTTCTTGATGTGCATAGGATTAAGTTGTTACTTATTTAGTTTTTTTGTTTGTTTTTATGTTTTAACATTTAATTCTTAATTTGGGGTTAGGACTGGATCTTAATGGTACTTATTTATTGTGTAAAATGAATTGGAGTAAAAAAATTAAAGTTAGATGAAAGTTGGAAGCAAAAAAAAAAAAGGAAAAAAAGAGCATAAACATTAAAGATAATTGAGAGGAACCATAGCAATAAAATGCATGCAAAGCATGGAGTTTCACGCTTCTCGAGGAAGTTAAAGGCCAAAGAGATTTCCATTATTCTCAGGTTAGGGCTAAATCTTGGGAGAAGTAAGGAGAAAACCATGCCAAAGCTTGGATTTTTACACTACCCGAGGAGTAAAGGTCAATAACCAAAGGTCTTAAGCATTCTAGCTCGCATGAAAGCCACTTTTAGGCTAGCCAAGAAATCTAAAAACGATGATGGTTCAAGGAGCTCTCCAGGCTTGACAAATGATGCCTCCCACTAAGACATTCAACACATAGTTTAAGAGACATTTAAAATGGACACAGAGACATTTAAAAAGGGAGACAACAAACCTAGAATAATAAAAAAAGAAGAAACGAGAAGTGCAGCCGAGGAGCATGGACTTCATTTTTAAACCAAGAGTTGATCTTCCTCTCTAAGCCAAGACACAAGCTTCAAGTTGGAGATTTGGGATTCAATCCTCAAGAGTTTCATCAAGCCTCCATTTTTCCATATTTCTAGATATAAAAGGGAAGATAGCCATTATTGCATTTATTTTATTTTTATTTTTCCCATTATGATTTTTATTTTGGAGAATATGGATATGGATGAAATTGTTCCTATTATGAGTGGCTAAAATTGTTTTAGGATTTGTTGTTTGTTTGAACTATTTGTGAATTCTGGTTGTTCATTTAATGTTATAAATGTTTGGGTTATCTATCGATCCTAGAACCTTACAATAAATTGAGAGAGTGAGCTTAGTAACCTGATTTAAATGTACAACGAGAGTTGGTGTTTAATAGACATATAGATAACAAGTATATTGATTTATTAGAAAGAGATTTTAATAGATTAATATACTACCTTTAGGATCACTTCACATCTTGTTGGATGCTTAGGAAATTATTTGCATATTGAGAGATACAAAGGTTAATCCTAATTTTTTAACTAGTGACATTTAGTTTTACCTTAAGAGAGGGTAGCTAAAATATTAGGAAATCTTGGGCAAAGCATAAATTGAATAAATTAAACCAGAGGAAAATAAATAAAGATAACAACAAGTCATATTCTTTAATCTTGATTTCTCCTAGTTTTAGTTTACAGTTTTGGCTTTGGTTACATTTCCTACGTTTTACCTTTTGTTTGTTTTCATTTTACTTATCTTTTTAAATTTTATTGAATCGGTTTCTTGAATAAAGTACAGTCTGAGTTAAATGGTGACTAACTAAAATCCTCGTGGGATCGATATTTGCTTTTTACTACAAGTAACGACTCATCTACTTATAGTTTTGAGCGTAAAACTAATAGTTTATTTTGAAATCAATAAGTTTTTGTCACTGTTGCCGAGAATTATTTATTTAGCATCTTGTTTAGCTTGGGTGACTTTTATTTAAGAGTGTTTAACACTTTTCCTTATGTATTTATTGGTGTATGAACACAAGGAGCATGAGAAGGTTCGACGAAGTGATTGACGAACTGTTCTTTGACATTAATCAATAAGAGAGAGAGCTCATAAGAGCTAGACATCAAGACAGAATACAGAGGAACATGGAAGAAGAAGGAGAGAAATGGAGTAGCTGAGAGAACATTGACGAATTTCATAAGGCCAGGTTTCAGTCCTTAATTAGTTAAAAGGCCTGCGGTTCAAGCTAATAAATTTGAAATAAAGCTGGTACTCTTTAACATACTTCAGAGTAATGTACAGTTTTATGGGTTTTCCAATGAAGATCCCAACACCCATCTTTCTCACTTTTTAGACATCTACAACACCTTTAGGTTTAATGGGATGTCTAACGATGCTGTAAGACTAAGATTGTTTTCATTTACCTTGAGGGATTGGGAAAAGGCGTGGTATAACTCAATCAATTCAGGGCAGATCACTACTTGGGAGTAGCTAACTGAAGCATTCCTTGCTAGGTACTTTCCCTTGACCAAGAAAATAAGAAACATCAAGTAGATCACTAATTTTGAACAAAGTGATGGGGAGTCATTGTATGAATCTTGGGAGAGATTTAAGGAATTACAATAAAGATGTCCTCACTATAATCTTCCAGGGGATTTCCTTTACAAAATTTCTACAATGGGGATAATTAGAGGGCTAGAGGAACTATTGATGTAGCTACAAGAGGGTCTTTAGTGAGGAAAATTATAGATGTAGTTTATGATTTGGTGAGAAATAGTTGTATATGGTCTAATGAAAGGAGTAGAAAAGGGTAAAATGAGCAAGAAGGGATGATATCAATTGACTCGATGATAGTTTTCTAAAAATATATTACCACACTTACTAAGCAATTGGGTAATATGCACAGAGCCTCATCGTCTACAGCCAAGGCCATGCAATTACAGTGTGAGTTATATGGGCAGGACAAACTTTGCATAACTAAATGCTTCTTATTAGGAGCTAGTGACACAAAATAGGTAAATTGTTTAGGCTAACTATAAAAAGGTAACAATCTATACTCTAACACTTACAACCCTGGGTGGAAAAACCACCCAAAAATTCTTTGAGGTACTAACAATGCAGGTGGCCAAGAAAGACTGCAAAGAACTCCCAGATTTTAGCAAGAATGACTTCAGTGTTGAGAGAGAAAATTGAACAAGTTAATGGACGTACTGGATTCGAAGTTATCAAGCCAAGAGGAAGGTGAAAGAAGGAAGGAAGAGAGTCAAAAGAGGATACAGAAAAATTTTGATTAGATTGTGAATAACCATGCCTTATCCATCCATAATTTAGAGGTACAGGTAGGTTAACTTACTAATGCTTTGTCTTATAAGAATGTAGGTAGCCCACAAAGCAACACCAAAGCTAATCTAAAGGAACAACTCAAGCCAATCACACTTAGGAGTGGCAAGCAAGTGGAGGAGCCAAGTGTGCAACCACCACCCTACAAGCCTAGGATCCCATATCCACAGAGGGCGAGACAACATTAGGTAGATGCTCAGTTTTCCACGTTTCTGGAGAACTGAAGAAGCTTCAAATTAATCTATCCTTGGTAGAGGCATTATAGTGTATGCCTAATTATGTGAAGTTTCTTAAGGGCATATTGATGAAAAAACATACTTGGGAGGACAACCAAATTGTAACCTTGATAGAAAATTGTAGTTCAATCATTTCAAGTATAATGCCTTCAAAACTACAAGGTCCAGGGAGTTTTACTATTCTATATGTTGTTGGTGATTGAATTTTCCAAACTCTTGTGTGATTTAGGTGAAGTATTAACTTGATGACTTTGTCAATTTTGAGGAAATTGAGATTAGGAGATGTCAAGCCAACATCTATGCTCATTCAACTTACAGATCAATCTATCAAGAGGCCATTTGGAGTGGTAGAAGTTGTGTTGGTAAAATTAGATAAATTTTTCATTCTTGTTGATTTTTTTGTGTTGGATTTTTAGGAAGATAGGATTTGTCCTTTGATTTTGGAAGGCCTTTTATGAATATTGGTAGACTATTAGTTCATGTGCATGAAGGAAAACGGATTTTGAGAATTGGTGATGAATAGGATGAATTTAACATGTCTAAATATTTGAAGAAGCCGATGGATGGTAATGCATGTATGAAGATAAATTTTGTGAATAAGTGTTTGAAGGAAGCTAAAGAGGGGGTTGAAGAGGTTAATGAAGTGCACAGGGATGAGAGTGTGAGAGACAAGAAATTATATGAGGAGGTTGAGCTAGAGAGGTTAGAAAGAATAGATGCACCCACACCACCTTCCATTGTCAAGCCACCCACTTTATACCTAAAACCCTTACTTTTGCACTTAAGATACACTTTTTTAGATAAGGACTAGACTCTACCCATCATTATTTCAATCTAATTGGATTTTGAGCAAGAAGAGAAAGTGGTGGAGACCATTAAGAAGAGGAAGAGAGTCATAGGGTGGAAAATTTATGATATAAGGGGGATTAACCACAATGTGATGATGCATAGGATTAACTTAGAAGAATGATGAAAAACAGTGAAGGAGAGACAAAGAAGGTTAAATCCACACATGCAAGAGGTTATGAAGAAGGAGTTAGTGAAGCTTTTGAACTCAAAAATCATTTACCCCATTTCAAATAGTGAGTGAGTGAGTCCAGTGCAGTGTGTATATTAGGGGTCAATTTGTATGTGTTTTTCACGGATAATTGTGATGTTTTGACCCACAATATTTATGATTATATGTTTAATTTTTTTATTTAAAATGTATAATTTGCATATTTGTGATTAAAGATGGAGATCGAAGCAAAAAGATAGGAGAGTTGAAAAAAATCAACCTTTAATGTGGGTCTACGACCCCAAGGTTAAGGATGAATAGAGTGTCGTTGAAGGATGAATAACCCCAAGGTGAAGGAGTCAAAATCTGAACAGTCAAACATATCCAATCCAAATCTCCAAAATTGCAACTTGGTCATGCTCTTTTTTTTTGTGAGTGTAAGTGGGAGACTGTAGGAACTGTGAAAGGAGAAAAACAACAATAAAATACGCAATCAAACACAAGAATTTAAATCTGGAATGTAAAGAGAGTTGCTCTTCCTTATCTCGTAGTTTTCTTAGAGTTTCTTAACTTCAAACACTTGTAATTCGAGTTATATTGTGTGTTTTGAGTTGTTGCTTATAAAAGAACATTTCTAAGACATATATCTTTGTTTCTAAACCATCATAGGAGGTTTCTAAACTCATATTATTATTGATATTTTTCTATTTTTTGGATTAATCAAAGTTCATGTTTTAATGCTTACATTCTTCATTGTTCTTTAATTTTTCTGCAAGTTATTGTGGATTTTGAGTTGTGTTGTTGTCCAAATCATGTTAAGGAGTTCAAAACTTGTCTAGAAGCTTCCTCAAATTGTTTTATAACATCTAAACTTATCAATTCATCTTGTATTTTTTGATCTATCAAATTATGTAGCTTAAGATGCATGTTTTCTATGCTTTAATGATTTTGTGTAGTTAAATCCATTTTCGAGCTTATGATTGGTGTTTTAATGTTTTAAGAGAGCTTAAATGGATGTATTAAGGCCTGATTTTGTTTATTATAGGTCTTAAGGTTTTGATTTTGAGCTGATCACTTAAGCTCAGAGTGAAAGAAAATCTAAGACTTGAGAAATTAGCTTATGTTTTTGGAAAATTCAATAAACAACACAAATCAATCAATGAATAACCAAACTTTGATTATTTTTAAGAGTTAGAGATCTGAGATCACAAATCCTGAAATCAAATTCTTGAAATTAAAGTTCATTGACTAGATTTAAAGCATAACCAAACGTTAAATAAAGTTTAATAGAGAAAAGGCATAAGTCTTAACCATAACTTTAGTTTAAATTCATGAAGGAGCTCTAATCTAGCCTTTAAAATTGTTTAAAGATAAATTAATTCATTAATCACCTAATTCTTAATTGAATTCCATAATTTTATAATTTACAGTAAATTAGAAATCATTTTATATTTCAAAATTGCAAGGTTTATAGAATAGTATGATAGTTTATTATTTTTCATCTTTTTAATAAATTAATTCAGGTTCTCTAGATAATTATAATCCAATTGACCTAGTACTTACATCATACAAATTTCCTCATAGGATCGTTATTTGTATTATTAAATATACTCCACTTTATTACCTGATGCAACCGTTACACTGGCTGAAAAGTTGGTCTATAATTAATTGTTAAATTGTGTGTTGAAAGATTGAATAATTTTAAATAATTTTGTATATGTGTAACTACAATCAAAATTTTGGCTCCATTACCGGGAAAGTGAATTTTAATATTAGGGATATATCAATGTCAGTTACTCTAGAGCTTGTTTTGTTATTTGCATTGTTTTCTTTATTTTATTTTGTGTTTGTTTGATGTTTCTCTTATCAGTTTCTTTCTTTATTTTATTTTTGTTGTCATCTTTGTTTGTGAATTAGGACATCTTTTGATAGCTTAATTGAGTTGTCAAGAAGATATGGATGAAAAATTACCAGTGGCTTAATAGTAAATGGTATGAGCCTGAAGTTCAAATTAATTGGGGCGATAGTTGGAAAAATCATTTCGAGCAATTTAATACCTATAACCCTGATTTCGATGATTATCCTGATTACTCTTGGCTAAATTGATCTTATTTTTACCAACCATCACCTTTTTTCTGATCAACAGTTTTCTGAAAGCTTAGATGATTACACCTCTAGTTAGATTGATCACCTTGATTATTCATGGGTTAATAAGATTGCATTCATTCCCCATTTAGAAAATCCCTCTCAGCTTGTGCATGATCATAGAACCATAGAGTAAATTTTAGCATCAATTAGGAGCATTGATCATGTCGAGCCAATTGAGTTAGCAAGTATGAGTGGTGAGTCTGCACTAGCTTTAGGTGAATTAATTTGGTGAAACTGAAGTTCTTGAGTCCAAGGTAGCATTTGAGAGCATAGATTTCATAGGGGTTACAGCTTTTGATTCAAGAACGCGAGTTTTTTACTTAGACTTTTTACCATAATGCTTTGTTCAGGGTAAGAATCGTGAATTCAGGACCCTTCTTATTAGCATATGAAACCTTCCAAAATTGGTTTGTCATTATTCAAAGGATGAGGATAAGAAGTTAGGTGTTGGACCTAGGTTGATATTGAAAATTCTCTAACCTTAAGGTCTAGTTAAAAGATATTAAAAAAGCATTTATTGGGAGGCAACCCAATCATAGAAGTAGGATTTCATATGCTTTCAATAAAACGGTGTGATTTTATCATGCTATTGGTATTTTTGGTGTGTTTGTTTTATGTGTTTTATTATGTTTCTAGTGCTTTTATGTTTCATCCTTTAATTTTTCGATGGCTGTAATTCACATCAATGGAGAGCTTTCACGATCACTTATTTGTCTAGGTGTATTCGATTCCTTTCTCTCACATTTTATGCTTTTTTGTGATTTATAAACATTAGGGACAATGTTCAATTTAAGTATGGGGGAAGGATATGTGTCTTGATCACACTTGAGTATTTATTGCCTGATAATATATCAATTTATCGATTTTCTTTTACTATTTTATAATTTATGGAATTTTTTTAAAATTTCAATGCTTATTGTTGTCCATGTTTTCTTTTGAATTTAATTATTTTGATAATTTGAAATGTTATATAATTAATTTTAATTATTAATTACTAAGTTTTTTTAACTCAATTCATAATTTGGATAATGGATACTTGATGAATAGAATGATATTCCACATATAAAATGCAACTTCTTGAATATTTTTGTAACTTCTTTTAAGGCACTTTTATCATTAGAATAAATAAATAATTTAGTTAATTAAATAAGTGAGCAGAATTCATTCCGCAAATTTCTAATCTTATATATATATAAAGGAAAAGAATAAAAATAATAAAAAAACGAAAGAGAAAAAGAAGAGAGTAATATATATATATGTGTGTGCATAAGGTTGAAGTTATGAGTGGTGTTTTTTGCCAGTTGATTCGATGTAACTCAATTGAGTAACGAGGGTTATTCACGATAAAAATATTCACCTTCCCTTTAAAAGATTGAGTAACTTCTCAACTAAATTTTTTAGATATTTAATTAACCAGTTAATTAAATAAAGATTATGAAAGTATTTAGAAAGTTGATCCATTAAACTCATTATATTTGCTTTTTACATGTGGAATTGATTTTTGTGATTTAGGTTGAAGATTGAAAAATAATGAAATGATTTAAATGCATTAGCGATTGGATATGATTAATTTATTATATAACATTTCAATAAGTCATTATTTTCTAAAGACGAAGAAAACATTTTCAATAA
>JAOXYD010007978.1:0-15303 GCA_028565735.1 Pinacopodium congolense | reverse complement strand
AACAACTTCAATCTTGAATTATACACCAAGACCTTATCACCAATTTTGAAGTCTCTTTGAATGATATGCTTGTCATGCCATCTTTTAGTTCTTTCTTTATACAATTTAGAGTTCTCATAATCTTTAAAATGAAATTCATCCAACTCATTCGATTGCAAAAGTCTTTCCTCACCAGAATTCCTTGAATCGAAATTCAGAAAATGAATAGTCTAATAGGCTCGATGTTCTAATTCAACTGGTAGATGACAAGCCTTACTATAGACTAACTTGTAAGGAGACATTCCAATTGGTGTTTTAAATGCAGTTCGATATGCCCACAGTGCATCACCCAACTTCATGGACCCATCTTTTCTTGAAGAACTAATGGTCTTTTCCAAAATTCTCTTAATTTCTCTATTTGATATTTCCACTTGACAACTATTTTGAAGATGGTAAGGTGTAGCAATCATATAGATAACACCATATTTAGATATAAGGGATTTAAGTTACTTATTACAAAAATGTGTTCCCCCATCACTTATAATGGCTCTAGGTGTCCCAAATCCAGTAAATATGTTCTTTTTAAGGAATCGAACTATACATTTCGCATCATTAGCTAGAAATGTAACTACTTCAACCCATTTACTTACATGGATGTATTGGTTTGATTATGATAAAGGAAATGGACCCATGAAGTCAATACCCCATACATCAAAGATGTCACAAACCAAAATATTGGTTAGTGGCATTTCATGTCTTTTAGAAATGTTGCCAATCCTTTGACAATTATCACAAGATTGTACAAATTGAAATGCATCCTTAAATAGAGTAGGCCAATAAAAACCACACTCAAGCACCTTGTGTGCAGTCCTAGTAGTGCCAAAGTGTCCTCCAGTCTCTTTTGAATGACAATGACTTAAGATTGAAGACACTTCTTCCATAGGAACACATCTATGAATTATTCCTTCATCACAAATCTTGTAGAGAAAAGCGTGATACCATAAATATCGCTTGGTATGATGTATTGGTTGGAGTATGATGAAGGGAATAGACCCATGAAATCAACACCACAAACATTAAAGATTTCATAAATCAAAATGTTGGTTTGTGGCATTTCATGTCTCCTTGAAATGTTACCAACCTTTTAACAATTATCATACGTTTTTACAAACTGAAATGCATCCTTAAATAGAGTAAGCTAATAGAAACCACACTCAAGCACCTTGTGTGCAATCTTAGTAGGGTTAAAGTGTCCTCCAGTATCCTTTGAATGGCAATGACTTAAAATTGATGACACTTCTTCAATAGGAACACATATATGAATTATTCTATCAGCACAAATCTTGTAAAGGAAAGGGTCGTACCGTAGATACTGTTTAACTTCCGAAAAGAATTTCTTCTTCTGTTGGTATAAAAAGTCAGAAGGGATCACATTATCAGTCAAATAATTGACTATGTCCACATACCAGGAAAAAGTAAGTATGGCTAATAAGTGTTCTTCAGGAAGCACCTCCTTTATGTCTTGGCTTTCTCCTTTCTCCATTACTTCCTTATTTAAATGAGATAAGTGATTAGCCACAAAATTTTCCTTACCTTTCTTATCTCAAATTTCAATATCAAACTCCTATAATAGGAGAACTCAACGAATTAATTGTAGTTTAGCATCAAGCCTATTCATTAAGTACTTTAATTCTGAATGATCCGTGTAAACTATCACCTTTGAAAGAACCAAATAGGACCGAAATTTATCAATTGCAAACACCACAGCTAAAATCTCCTTCTCAGTAATGGTATAATTATTTTGAGCATCATTTAACGTGTGAATTGCATAATAAATTGGATGGAAAAGCTTTTCATGCCTTTGTCCAAGTGCTGCACTAACTGCAAAGTCACTCGCATCACACATCAACTCAAAAGGAAGAGATTAATCTGGTGATACAAAAATAGGTGTACCCGTGAGTTTCTCTTTTAGAAATTGAGAAGAATGCATATATTGATCATCAAAGTTAAAGATTGCATCCTTGGTCAGAAGCTCAGTAAGGGGCTTAACTATCTTGAAAAAAATCCTTAATAAATTGTCTGTAGAATCCAACATGTCCAAGAAAATTTCGAATTGCACTAACTGAATTTGGAGGGGGTAGTTGAGCAATAACTTCCACTTTTGCTAGGTCTACTTCAATACCCTTACTTGAAATCTTATGACACAATACTATGCATTCTTGCACCATAAAATGGCATTTCTCCCAATTCAAAACTAGATAAGTTTCTTCACATCTCTTTAGTACCTTCTCGAGATTTTCTAAACATGCATCAAAAGATATACCAAATACAAAAAAAATCATTCATGAATACTTCAATGCATGACTTAATCATATTGGCAAAAATGGCTTTCACACAACATTGAAAAGTAGCAGGGACATTACACAAGCAAAAAGGCATACGACAATAAGCAAATGTGCCATATGGACATGTAAAGATTGTCTTTTTCTGGTCCTCAGGGGCAAAAGGAATTTGCAAGTAACCACTATATCCATCTAAAGCACAATGATAATTATGCCTAGCTAACCTTTCTATTGCTTGATCAATGAAGGGTAAAGGAAAGTGATCCTTTCTTGTGGCTTCATTCAACTTACGATAATCGATGCACATATACAATCTAGTTACCTTCCTTGTGACAAGTAACTCCTCTTATTCATTCTTCATGAAAGTAGTTCCTCCTTTCTTTGAAACTACTTGAATTGGACTAACCCATGTAGAGTCAGAAATAGAATAAATAATACTAGCATCAAGGAGTTTAACTACTTTATTCTTTTCCACTTCCTTCATATTTAAAGTTAGCCTAAACTGAAGTTTGACTAAAGGTTTACTTCCTTCTTCAATGAATATTCGATGTGTACAAATAGAAGGACTTAATCCTTTAATATCCACAAAGGTCCATTCTATAGCCTTTTGATACTCTCTAAGAACTCTCAACAATCTTTCCTCCATCATATCACTTAATGACAACAAAATAATAACAGGTAATTGGGATGGAGGTCTAAAAATGCATACTTTAAATTGGAAGGGAGAGGTTTTAGTTCAAGAGTCGGAGGCTCTTCACTTGATAGCTTAGGAATTGTTTGGATTTGCCTAACCAAAGGCTCAAACCTTATAAATTGTATCCAATTAGAAGACTCCTTTCCAACTTCTAAATCCTTTACTGCTTCCTTCACTTCCTCTCCATCTTCCTCTTTAGCATTTGAATGGATTAAAGCCTTTTGCAATGTATCTAAACAAAGGCATTGAAATGGATCAATTAGAGTATAATGAACTCCAATGAAGTTACATGAATCCAGGGTGGATGGATGCTTCATAGCTCGGAAAGCATTGAATTCAATCTCTTCATCCTGAAGCTTGAGAATGAGTTTTTCACCATGTACATCAATTAGTGTCCTAGCAGTGGCCATAAATGATTATCCTAAAATGATAGGCACTGTACTATCCTCCTCCATATCCAAAACAAGAAAATTGACAGGGAATATGAACTTATCAACCTTAACTAGAACATCTTCAATAATCCCTCTTAGATAAGTCATTGATCTATCAGTCAATTGCAATGAGACTGTAATGGGTTTTAGTTCCTCTAATCATAACTTCTTGAAAATTAATAAGAGCATCAAATTAATGCTTGCTCCTAAATCCATCAAAACCCTATCAATTTTCAAGCTACCAATTGTATAAGGAATGGTAAAACTACCAGGATCCTTGAGCTTTGGAGGTAACTTCTTCAGTAAGATAGTTGAACACTCTTCATTAAGCTTAACTATCTCATACTCCTCTAATCTTCTTTTCTTAGACAAGATTTCCTTCAAAAATTTCGCATATGAAGGCATTTGGACAATTTCTTCAGCAAATGGAATATTGATATGTAGCTTTTTAAATATCTCCCAAAATTTCTCAAATTACTTATCTAAGTGAGTGTTCTTCAATCTTTGAGGGTATAGGATCCTAGCCTTATAGGGTTGCATATTTGGATCAACAAATAACCTAGGTAGCTTGTCTGAGTTTGCACCCTTATCCTTCTTCTCTTCTTCTGATACTCCCTCTCTCTTCTGTCATGCCCTTATTTTTCTCTATCTTCTTCACTCTCTACCATTACTTGCTTTCCTTTCTCTTCTGCCTTCTTCCTTTCACTCTCAACCTCTTTTCCACTTCTTAATATATTAGCCTTGGCATACTCTCTAGGATTGGCTTTGGTTGTACTAGGAAGCTTACCAAGTAGCCTTTCTTGTAAGAGCTGAGCGATTTGTCCAATTTGAGTCTCCAATTTCTTGATTGATACTTCATGATTTTGCATTCGAGATTTATTAGATTGGATATCCTTCAGAACTGTCTCTTCAAAGTTTGGCACTTCTCTTTGAGGTTGGTTGGCTCTATAGCTAGGTGGAGGTGGTCTTTGAGGATTATCTTAAGGTTGTTGAGGTGATTGCAAATAGTTTTGATTATTACTCTATGAAAAATTAAGATGGTTCTCCAACCAGGATTATAAGTGTTTGAAAAGAAGTTTCCTCTTTACCTATTGAAATTACTAAGAAATTGGGCTTGTTCAGGTACTCGAGCAAAAGAATTTCCTTCTTAACACTCTAATGATGAATGGGAGGTACTACCACAACTTCACACTCCATCTTATGAGAACTACTAGCAGCACCAGTCATCAAACTATCTATCTTCTTGTTCAGTACTTGCAATTGAGCTACAATAGCTACTGTATCATTGATTGCATGAATACCATGTGGTTTCCTTGTATGACATTTGAAATTATACTGAAAATTATTTGTAGCCATATCCTCGATTAGATTATAGGCTTTGGTTGCAATCTTACGCATTATATTGCCTCTAGCTATAGTATTAATGGTGCTATGAGTTGAAGGTGTTAAACTCATGTAAAAGATGTCAACTTGCTGCCATGTATTAAATCCATGACTTGGACACTTTGCAAACATCTCTCTAAATTGTTCCCATGCCTCGTATAGACTCTCATTCTCATATTACATGAACGAGCTAATTTCAATTTTCATTTAGGCTTTCTTAGCAGGTGGGAAGAATTTAGTTATGAACAGTTTCATTAATTCGTCCTATGTAATAATGGAACCAGGTTAAAGTATAGATAATCAGGCTTTTGCCTTATCTCTAACTGACAGAGGGAAAAGTCTAAGCCTAATTACATAATCAGAGACCCTATTGCTCTTGAAAAGATCACAAATATTAAGGAAATTTTACAAGTGTTCATGAGGATCTTCTAAAGCTGAACCTCCAAATTGTGATGACCTAACCATTGAAATTATGCTATGCAGGATTTCAAAGTTATTAGCATTGACACTGGGCCGCACAATGCTAGCCATAGGTCTACCTCGGTTCCCTAAAGCTAAGTCCTTCCCTATTTTCTACGTGAGGTCCGACAACTACATTTTCCTTAAGATTTATTTCTACTGGTTCGAATTCAGCGTCACTCGAGGTTCCTATGTCTAATGGATTAGATAGTGTTGTGCGAGCTTCTTTTTTCTTCTTCCTCAACGTGCGTTTGAGTTCTGGATCGAAGTTTATTGGCTCAGGATTGCATCACCGAGTATGCATACAAGTTCGAACAAAAGACTAAATAAAAAAAAAGCAAACTAAGTAAAAAGCAAATAAGGCACACAAAGAAAAATTATGAGAAAATAATTACAGAAAAATTCAGAAAAAAAATTATAAAACAATATTTTTACAAGTCATAAAGTAATTGACACCAATTTGCCTAATATTAAGGTCAAATTCCCTGATAACGGCGCCAAAAATTTATTGCGTTGTTTAGGTGAATTTCAAAACTGTGGGTAATTTTTAAATGATTTTACTTTGAAAACCAACTAAATTAAGGCAAGTGCACTTATTGCAAAAGTAATAAAGTGGAGTAATTTTTTAGACTTCAAGTGTCAATCCCATGCAGAAAATGTTGCTTAATTATTAGGTTGATCATTTTACAATTATTTAGGAAAAATCTATACAATTTGATTAAAAATTGGAAAATGACTTAAACTAGACTATCTTGGCTTAAACACTTCAAAAAATGATTTTTAATTTTTTCTAAAAAATTCTGAAAATTACCAATGTGTAAATTAGCTATAGATTAGATGGTTGATGATTTAATTGAGTTTTAAAACAAATTTAATGTCTTATTAAAGTCCTTCACAAAATCAAAACAAAGCTATGATTAAGAATTTGCTTTTTCTTCATTTAATCTTGTCTAAAGTTTGGTTATGCTTTAAAATCAAGTAAATGGGCTTCAATTTCAAGAAGGTGAGTTCTAGAAAATTAATCCCAGAACTCAAACTTTCACAAAAATCTAGGTTTGATCATGCAATGATTAATTCGTGTTGCTTAGTGATTTTTCAAACAATTTAAAATGATTTCTCATGCTTAAACTATCTTAAACACTAACCTTAAGTGGCTAGCTTAAAATTGATTCTTTCATACATTCAATAAGCAAAATACAGACATTTAAACATGCATTGAAACTCTTTCAAATCATCATAACATCAATCCATAACAATAGAAACAATTAGCCACACATTTGAATCAAAATATACAAGATATGAAATTTATACAACATGCTTTGATAGATCTGAAATTAAGAACTTAAAAATAAAGTATAGATGTTACAACAAATCCCAAAAAGACTTCTGAATGTTTCTTGAACGCCCATCTTAATTTTGAACTACAGCCAAGCTCGATTTATCAAGATCTTGTAGAAAAATCAAGAATATTCAAAGATTTGCATAAGAAGAACAACTTTGATTAATCCAAAAAATGAAACTAAATAAAATATAATATGAGTTTAGAAAACCCCCTTAGATGATTCTTAAACTCATATATGAGTCTTAACAACAAGTTTGAAAGTTCAGAAACTCATAAAACAATACACAATTCAAAGAACTAAGTGTTTGAAACTTAGAAATAAGGAAAAGCTAGAAAAATGAGAGAAAATGACTCTCTCTCTAATGGTAGATCTGAATCTCCAACTCTCTCTATGTTTTTTGTATGTTTTTGGCTGTTTTTAGGACCTGGAGATCTCCTCCCATGTGCTAGCAGACATTGGCATTAATTAAGAACACGCCAATAATGGAAATCTGGAAGATTTAGAGCTGAAATTATTGACTTAAGGAGTAACGGCACCCTGCCACCTAGCAACGGCACGCTGAGGTGCTCAAATTCTAGCTCTATAAACGACCCCCTATTTTTCTTCTAACGGCACCCTGCCAGGGGATTGTTAATGGGCAGAACCAAGAGATTTCCTTCATGTTTTTTCTCCAATCTTCATCATTAAGCTCCATTTTACAAATTAAACATAAAAAGAAATTAATTTAACACTTAAGCACTGAATTAGGGGTCATAATTCAACAAATTAACCATTAAAACTATATTAATTTCACCCCTAATAGTAAGAATAAACTTTTCCACATGTTATATGATGAAAGCATCTCCTCAATATATACTAGATTCATTAATATTTTAACTGCCCTTATGGAATTAGGTAAGACTTTTACTAACATTGAATTAGTGAGAAAGATCTTAAGGTCCTTACTTCAGTTATGGGAAGCTAAGGTAGTGGTGATGTAAAAAGATAAGTATTTGAATCACCTACCCTTTGAAGAGTTGATAGGATCCCTTCTCAATTATGAAATGAGTCTCAAGGAGAAACAAAAGGAGGAGATCAGTTAAAAGAAGAAGAACATGTCTTTCGAAGTGTTAAAAGAAGAAATAGTTATGATAATAATCTTACTTATGATGAATTAGTTGAAAAAAAACTATGATAATAATCTTCCTTATGATGAATTAGTTGAATGTTTAAAATCCTTGATTAGAAAAAGAAAAGAAAAAATTATCTTCAAAATATAAGAAAACATTTAAAACTAAAGATGCACGCAAACTAGATAATGAGAGGTTAAAGAATGGCTTGCATAACACGATAGAATATAAGAATGTAGATAATATGATGTCTAAAAATCAATAGATGAAGATGCATCAATGAAAAAGGAAGTAGATAGTGTTAATGATTCTTTGTTAAAATTCACCAAGTAAAAGGAAAATTCAAAATGCATCCCAAATATTTAAAAATCATCAAATGGTATAGGTAGTTTATGGTGTACACATTAAAATGCACCATCAAGTAGTAAGACTATATTTATTAAGGGAAAAAAAACCTAGATGATGAATATAAACCCAAATCATATGAATTTATTACATCCACTTCAAGACTTCAACCTAGAAGAAAGCTTCAAGCATACATGATAAGGTCAAAAAGCTAGATCTAGAAATGTAATTATCAAGTTAGATATAATCCCCATATTATAACACATTATCATTAACATTGACCTAGGCTTTACGACTGCCATATAAGACTTATAATGAAAGACTTGGGAATGCATATGGACACACATATAGGACTCATCATCATGCACTCGTGATTTTTCATTTATACGAAAACTTTGGAATTGTAGAATGTTTTTATTATGATAAGCAAAGATGGTGGAATAAGGAGTCAAGAGGTTGGAATGGAAGGATTGTTACTAGTCTCTAAAGACCTAAATTAGGATGGGTACCAAAAACAAAATGAATTCTTTATTTTGAAGATTATTAAGGAAAATGATTAAATAGTATATAAATAGTGGATGCTTAAGACATATGATCGATAACACTTTTCAATTCATTTCTATCAAAAGTAAAGATAGAGGATTGTCACTTTTTAAGACAATATTAAGGGTAAGATAGTTGGCATTAGAAAGGTGGATAAGGAAAACCGCTCTATCATCGATAATATCCTTCAAGTTAATGGTTTAAAGAATAATTTACTAACTATGAGTCAATTATATGATGAGGGCTACAAATTATACTTTGAAGGAAATGTATGTATAATTTCTAGGATATTTGATAATAGTATTGCATTTTTAGAGAAAAAAAAAGAAAAGTAAACATTTATATTATAAATCTAAATGATTCCTCTAATTTTTACATGAAGTATTTAGAATATATAAATGAAGATTCATGGGTGTTGCATAGGAGGCTTGACATGCAAACATGTACCTTTTTTCTAACCTTAACTCCAAACAACTAGTAAATGGGTTTCTTGGCATAAAATTAAAAAAAGATAAATTTATGGAATTTTCTAAATTGGAAAGAAATTGAGAAGCTCATTGAAAAATAAGAAATCGATAACCTCTACTTAACCTCTAGAATTGATTCATATGGATTTTTATTGTCCATTTAGGGTTACTAGCTTAAGAGATAAGATTTATGCATATGTTATAGTGAATGATTTTAATAGGTTTACATGGTTTCATTTTTAGCTAGTGAAGATGATTATTTTAGATCTTTTTTAGAATTTCCGAAGAGAGTTCAAAATGAAAAATGATTCACAATTGCATCTATTAAGGGTGATTATGGTAGAGAATTTGAAAATTATTTTTTTTGAAAATTTTTGCAAGAAAAATGGCATTTTTCATAACTTTTCTATATATAGGACCCCCAAATAAAATGATGTTATGTAAATGAAAAATGGGACTTTATAAGAAATGGTTAGGACTTTGATTAATAAGTATGATTTGTCTAGGTATTTTTTAGTTCAATTCATTACTTGTGCATGTCATACAGTCAATAATGTATACATTAGGACTAGTATAGATATAACTCCTTATGAGCTTTATCATGAAAAAAAAAATCCAAAGATTAACTATTTTAAAATTTTTTTTATAAATAATCATAAAAACTATGGATAACCTAGAAAATTTTGATTATAGAACTGATGATGGTATCTTTATTGTTTATTCTATGACTAATAAGGCATATAGAGTGTTCAATAAGAGAAACCTTGTCATTGAAGAATCTATGAATGTTATGTTATAAGTTTAACCCTCTTGAGAGCAAGAGAAGCTTTAATGGTGTTGATGCAAGTTTATCCAAAGTCATTAAAAAATTAGCCATTGAGCAAGATCACCAAGTCACCTTACAAGAGCTAAGTACATAAATTATTAGACCAACTGAAAAAAGAAAGAAGGATAAGGAGCTTTCCAAATATTGGAAATAAAAGAAGGATCATCCCTGGAAGCAAATTTTATGTGATGTTCTTTAAAGGGTAACAACTATATCTTCTTTTAGAAATATTTTTAATCTTGCATTTATTCCTTAAATTGAGCCTAAGAGTGTAAAATAGGCACATAGTGATAAGAATTCGAATTTTAATTTGAAAGAGGAATCAAACCAATTTGAAAGAAATAATGTATGGACTTAAGCACCTAAATTTAAACACTACTAAATCATAGATACAAAATGGATTTTTAAGAATATGCTAGATGAGTAAGGTAACATAAAGGGAACAAGGCTAGGATAGTAGCTAAGGGTTATAACCAAAAAGACGAAATAGATTATGAAGAAACCTTTTTACCTGTGGCTAGGTTAGAAGCTATTAAACTATTACTTACATTTACATTATATGTGTGGTTTCAAGTTATTTCAAAAGGACGTCAAAAGTGCTTTCTTAAATGGTTTTATTTCAAAATAAGTTTATGTGGAACGACATCATGTTTTTGAAAATCGTGATGGACTTGATCACATTTTTAAAATTATAAAGTCTTTATATGGTTTAACATAAGCATCTAGGGCACGATGTGAAAGATTAAGAGTATTTCTTTTGGATAATGGCTTTATTAAAAGAAAAGTTGATATAACCTTTTTCATTAAGGACAAGAAAGATATTTTTATTATTTAAATATAAGCGGGTGACATTATTTTTTATACTACAAATGCGTGCTTGTGTAAGTAATTCTCAAATTGTATACGTAGGGAGTTTAAGATACACATGATGGGTAATTTAAATTTCTTTCTTGGACTACAAATCAAACAAGTAGAGGAATAAAATTTCATTAATCAAGTTAAGTATATCAAGGAAGTGCTAAAGAATTTTGAGACGGATCAAAACCAAACCATTAGGATAGGATTGAAATATATTGAATTCTCCTATGCATTTTAATGTCATTTCAATCCTATTTTAGTGTTAAAATGCTTCATTTATGTTCATTTTGGATTTGCATTCAAATTTAATCATGTAACATAAATATAAACTAAAAGCATGAAGTTTGGAAGGCAAAGGAGCAAAATAAAGAAAAAGCAAAAGCTTTAAGGAGTGAAGCAAAATGGCATAGCAAAAGAAAGTATTTAAAGGTGGAGACAAAAAACTTAAAGAAAATCTTTCAAAGAAGTAAGCTAGATGAAGTGCAACGATTTGGAGACAAGAATAAAGCTTGGAGGGAGAATTTTGCTCCTTGGCATAAAATGGCATCATAAAGCTTTCCAAGAGTGAGAAAAATGGCATAAGCTTGGAAAGCAGAGCTTAAGGATAGGAGATGACATGAAGTTATTAGTGGGACACAAAAGTTTTAAAAATCTTCCCAAGCAAAATGACATAAGAGGAGCTCTCCTTGGGGCAAAACATCATAGCATCAAAAGTGAAAGGAGCAACATGCAGTCTTAGGGAATGAAGCATAAAAACAAAAGCGTAAAAATTTTTCGAAAAAGAAAGGAGTGGATAGCTAAAGAATAGAAATAAGGGGAGCTCTCCACTCACCACAATCGATAGCAGCAAAAATAAAGAGAGGAAGCAAGCAACGTGATTGAGGGAGCTTCCCCTTGGATGGCAGCTTGGAGCTAAGGACTGATTGGAGCTTGGTGGAGTTTGCTTTCCAGGAGTAAAAGCAACATCCTTATAGTGACCTTTTGGATTTAACTTTAGTTTTTGCATTATTTATTCTTTTGCCTTGTTTATTTCACTAGCTTTAGTTTCCTTTTTATTTTCCATTTTTTTCTTATCTGAATTGTATGGCTTTAGTTCATGTGCTTTATGATTTCTTATATATTAACCTTTAGTTTTTATGTTATTATATTTATCTTTATCAAGTGTTAAGCTTTATTTCTTGAGTGTTCATTTATTATTAATGTCTTTGCTTAATTTATGTTTTATAATTAGGACTTGTGCTTATTCTTATGATTTCAATCATTTAATGGTAATTTTTGTTCAATTTTTAGGTGTTAAAATTTTTATTTAGGGTATTACTTTTAGTTTAGTTGGATTAAGTTTTAGTTAATTAGTTAATAGGAAGGATGAAGGTATAGGAAGGATGATGGGATGATTAATTGTGACAATGGAATTTGCTTTGAATTGATTTGGTGTTTTAAGGTTAGGTTAGCTTGGAATCTCAATTAAATTTCATTAATTATGTATTATCTTTAGAATTGATCATCCTTTAAGTAATTTCCTAATTTAAATGCTAGGATTGAGCATGTGATACATTTGTCCTCCAAAAAGCAGTAATAGGTTAGTTGGGTTTGTTAGGATACTTAACCAACTAGCATAGGGTTCAACACCTTTAGGTTATGCTTTCCTAGCTTATATGTTAGTGGCCTAAGTTTGTCATTCCTTAGTACCTAATACGTCTTCACTATTAAATCTAGAGATTCTAGGTTATAATGAATATAGGGGTATTTCTAGAGCTTGTTAGATTTACCTAAGTTAGAGGAACTAATGATTTGAGAGCTTATTCAAACCTATAGGCTAGCATCTTAGCAGGAGCACCATTCATTTAAATTCGAGGATCAATAGTTATCCCAGAGTCCTGATGATATCTTCACCCCATTTTTGCGTTATTGTGTTTTTTTTTTGACCTTTTTATTATTTTTATTGCATCTTAGTTATGTTAGTTCTTCTTGCGTTCAAGGGTTTTTGTTTTTGTTTTTTTTACAATATGAAAAATAATAGTACCCCATAACTCCCTATGGATTCGACACTAACTAACCCAATTACATTGTTAGGTTTAGTTAGGTATTACTATTTGATAATTTGTGACGACTTATCAGATGCCAATGAGTACTTTAACTAAGTCAAAGAAGGATGAAGAAGGTAAATCGATAGATGTCAAGTTTGCTTTATCTTATTACTAGTATACCTAACATCATTTTTAATTGTGTTTGTTTGTAAGTTTTCAAACATTTCCAAAAGAATTCATTTTTTAGCTATTAAGCATATTCTTATGTACTTATGTGGTATAATGAAATTAGGGCTATAATATCCAAAAAATACATTTTTAGTCATTGTATGATATTTAGATATGGGTTATGCTAGTAGTTTATTGGATAGAAAAAAAAACTGATGCATGTCAATTTTTAGGAAGTGCATTAATTTCATGATTTATTGAGAAAGAAAATTTGATTGCTTTGTTAATGGCAAAAATTGAATATGTTGTCATAAATAGTTATCTGCTAAAATACCTTGCCTTAGGTAACAACTTTGAGGTTCTGACATAAGTCTTGTTAAAATCCCCATTATGTGTGATATCATTAATTCCATTTACTTGACTAATTATCCCATTCAATACTTTAGGACAAAGCATATAGAAATTTGATATCATTTTATTAGAGATCATGTATAAAATGGTGACATTGAATTGGCAAATTTTGATACAACTTATCAATTGGTCGATATTTTCACTAAACTAAAGAATGAGGATAGTTTTTGTATGATTAAGAGATAATTAGGCATGATAGATGGAAAATATTTTTATGATATTCCCTTATTTATGCTTTCATGAATGTCTTTTTGATGATTTAAAAAGTTGGAAGAATTTATATTGCATTTATCTCTTTTGTTTAGAGAGAGTTTTTTTTGGTGATTTTATTGCTTATACGTTATTTATAATGCATGAATTTAGGGGAATTTATATTTTTAATGATTTTTTAGTATATGAGCTGTGATAGGTTTTAATTCTTGAAGATTTTTTATTAATGATAATTATAAATATAAGATATTTGATCTTGTGCTATATTTTGACATTATTTAAAGGGGGAGAAAAGATGAGTAACGTTTTATAAAAGGGGAGAAATTTAATAAATGATTTGCATTTTATGTTTCCTAATATTATATGGTTTTTATCTTCCAAAATGGAAGATTGTTAAACCAAGTGAGGTTTCAACTATATTTTTATGATGAAAAAATATCTTTGCTACTAATAGTTTTGCAATTTTTAATGTATGGGAAAGACAAGATTGAGATCAAGAGTGCAAAGATATAAATTGGAGCGTTGAGCTAAAATGGTGATTCATGAAGCCCATAGTACTAAATGAAGAATTAAGGACCAAGAGAGTGAATTTAAATAGGTTACTATTTGTAACTTTTGTTGTAAGTCATATCTTAATTATCTCTTAGTGTTGAACGGCTTAACCCATGAATATGTATCCATACTTATTTGTTCAACATATTGAATGCTCAAAAGGATATTTTTGAAAAAAATTTTAAATAATCCTTTAACTGCATTAAAATATTTTAAGGAATTTTTTTGAAATATGTGTGAGTTAAGATTTGTTAAAAAGCGATGTTTGAATATGTTTTGTGAAGACTAGATGTTCTAAAATGGTGTTAAGGTGAACTATCAACCACTATGCATTTTTTATAGGGATTGGTCAACATATATAAGGTAGATTGTTCCATTAGTACATAGTGTTTTTGACTAGTTTTTTTTTCAAATATTAAACAATACATTAAATGGTAGGATAAACAACATCATTATGTTGTATTGTCCGACTATTGGCATAGAGTGGTCGGCCAATTCACGAGATTGATCGACTAGTGTGTCACAATGGTCGACTAGTGTATCTCATAATCATCTATAACTACTAGTTTCTAATGGGAAACCATGTTTTTAATGATTTTTAATACATACTAACAGTAATAAACTACTAGTTAACAAATTTTCACTTATAAATAATTTTTTTAGGATGAGTGTAGTACATCTAAGTGTATCGAATCAAAAAGCATTGTAGTGTATTGAAGTGCTCAAATTAAGTGTTTTTTAGTGTGTTGATTTGGTTTTTGGTGCATTCGTGCTTAGTTTTGTTGTGAGTCAATTTCAAACACTTTGTGTAGTCAAAATGAGATATAATTAAGTGTGCTTTGTTTAAGGGCTTGTTGAAATTAAGATTGTAAGGTTGTCTTTCCCTAAAAAAAAGAATTGTATAAGTATTGATTATAGTAGAAATTTTTAATAAGTAGTTAGAGAGTGAATGTAGGCAAGATAAGTAAGCCGAATCACTATAAATTGTTTTGTATTTGTCTTTCCCTATCTCTTTTGCTTTTACAAGTTTTTATAATTAAAATTATATTATTATATTTAATTAAAATATATTGTTGCAATTTTCATTTCATGAAGGGAAATTTTTTGTTGCACAAAATCTTAAAGCTACGTAATTCACCTCCTCCCCCTTCCCCAC
>JAOXYD010007967.1:0-15305 GCA_028565735.1 Pinacopodium congolense | reverse complement strand
AAACACAACAATTAATCAAAGCATATGATAAATATAACTTAAGTAGCAATACTTTGATTAACTTAAAATAACAACAATAATACATGAAATTAAGAGGTTAGAATTAACTAAATCACATCCCAGATGACTCATAACTATGTGATTACAGCTGCTAGAACTCCAAAAACCTGAAAATCTCAAACTACAAAAGAAAGAAATGAAAAACAACCTAAGACTACTTTGATCTAAAAATTAAGGTGTTTTTATCCTAGAACTGATGCGTGAAACGTCTAAGTGAGGTCCCTTTATATAGGGATTGAGCAAGTAGAAGTGAAGGAAGAAGACAAGTTGCAAATGTTGAAGTTTCAAGTCAAAAATTGTTGCTACCGTTCTTCAACGACACCGTGTCGTCCTATAAGGGCACCCTATTCATCCTACAACAGGACCCTAGAAGGTTGCCATTGTGGGTTTAATTTCAATTTAACTTTTAACAAAACTTTCATCTTTTTACTCCAATCTCCATCTTTAAGCTCCCTCCTATAAAGTAAACATAATAACATATAAATAGAACATTTAAGCACTAAAATAGGGTTAAATTAACATCCAATAACATCCAAAAATACTGTAAATTTATCCCCTAACAATTACCCTCAGGAAATACAAATCAATGGTCATGTATTGACTAAAATCATGATATTTATGGATTTTTCTAGTAAATTAAGTGATTGGCCCTCTTCTTAATCATCTAAACTCGTATCTTAAGTGATCAAGTTATGATATGCTTTAATATATCGCATAAACAAAGAATATCATCCAATTTATGTTAAACATTTACTTTATATATTCAAGAACTTGTCCCTATCGAAGATTCAATTTAAAAAATCACAAATAAATAAGAAAACTAAGATTTAATCAAAACAGCTCATGTTCTTGCATGTATATGAACAAAAAGTACAAAAGAAGAGATTTAATGTTTAGGAAGCACCAAAAGATGATACAAATTGATAGACAGCCTCCAAACATGGGAATTGACTCTTTTAAATCCTCAAAACAACCTTAAATTGCAATACACAAAGGCTAGAAAAGAAAAGGAAAAGAAAAATGTAAAAACTATGGAAAGAAGAAGAGAACTTAATGTTTGATTTGAATTCTCTGGAATCCATCCTAAGTATAGCAAAATTGATCTTTTGAGCTCCTTATATATGTCTACTACATGTTGGATGTAAGTAGAGTAAGTTGCAATAAGTGGAAAGGAAAGTTGCAACTAATTTCAGCATGACAGGTACCAAGGCTTAGGACGAAGGGCTATCAAGGCATCGATTAGGTTTCTTGATTTGAGAGTAATACGATGGGTCGAGAGACGATTACAAGGCATCCATATGAATTGTACAACATTTATAATTATACTTAAGCACTTTAACAACAAATTGGAAGCAATGTACCTTAAAATCAGATTAAATTCATGTGAAAATACATTAAAAACCAAGGCCTAGCACTTGACAAATGTAACAAGCTCCACAAAAACATTAGTAAAACACTTTTTCATATAAACAAAATGAATGTGGAATCACCCTTTGGTTTTACAATCTTCCCCTTTTTTATGATGAAAAAACCATGTGATATTAGAAGCATATAAACAAATTATAGAACCAACCTAAACATACATGCAAATGAAAACAAAACTACTTTCTAATTTTACATCTACCATTCTCCCCCTTTTTGTAATCATCAAAAAGTACTTAACTAATTATAAAAAAGATGTAAACTTTAAATACTAATATAAAATGAGTCGCATATGGAAACCATAACACTTCGATACCTATAAATATGAAACATACAAACGGGATAGACATATATTCTCCATTTATACTAAAACATAGATCTCAATACAATTGTCAAAACATGATGTTTTGGAAAAAGTTTTCTTCTAACAACATTCCCCCCCTTAATAGAATAAAGCATGATAAATATAAGATACCATGTCACAAATATTCAAAAGCAGGACAACGTTAACCAAATCTCATTATATAAGGATTCAAATGCATCTTCATAAAAAACGATATCAATTGTTATTAAAAGAAGATTAATTACTCAAAAACTACATACTTGTTTCCAACCTTGTTGAAAAATGAGACATATCTGTACCAGTTATTAAAAAATATGTTACAAAACGTTAGAAAGTAAAACTTCATACCAAATATTGAAATCACTCTTAATAGAAGCCATTTTTCAATATAAGATACTATTCATTAATAACACCATCAACTACCAATTGTTGGACAAACTAACTTGTTAATACCATTTGCAACAAAACCAATGCAAACTGATAATTGATACCAATTAATTAAAAAAAGACAAGTACCATAAAAACAAATATTAATAATACTCAAAACACACATATATCACAAATTATCATCATCATCAAGTAGGAATAACACAACAAATATCACTTATAATTTCTAAAAAGGATACTCCCCCTTTATATATAACCAAAAATAAGGAATTACCCAAAATTCAAATCAATATTACAACATCATACACAAGGTGTAAACAATTTCAAGGTATTAAATTACTTCATAATCGTCACAAATATTATTTCATCTTTCATCACACAATTATCGAAAACACTATAATTTGACTAACTCGCCCTAATTTAACACAACAATTTTAAGAATTTGCAAATTTAAAAAATTCAAGACAGCCCTTAAATTAATGCATTTTCAATTTTTAATAATTAAGACTTTCATAATAAGATGTCAAATGCATGAAGAGAGTCAAATAACATTAAATGCATACTTATTAGTGAAATTGCTACAACATCCCTAAACTCGTACAATATTATTTAAAAAAAATCATATTAAGAAGTAACCGTATCAAGGGAACAAGTTACAAGCTTATCAAACTCAAAAGCATTACAAAACTTCAATTTCATAACAAGATTAAAGATAAGTACTACTCCCCCAACATTGAAAAATAGTGCGATGTCTGAATTTCCTAAAACTCAACTTTTGAAACTTTGAAAATAGATGAAGTGCCATGGTCAACAAGAGTAAACTAAGATCTAGATGTCTTGTTACAGATTTCCAACAATTAATCCATTAGGGGATTGCCAAAATTTATAAAATACATGATGTTGAGATTTAATGATTATGAACCTTCCAAAGCTTTATTAAAAACTAGTACATGGAGGCGATTCATAAAAAATTTTAGTAAACAATTTTATAAAAGAAACGAATTGTCCATCTTTTATAAAACTTTTAAGCTCCCCCTTTATGAAAGAAATGTCTATTAAAAATATGCAAACTTTAAAATATGTGAGGGATTAAAATTTCAAATCCATGATTATATAAATTTTGCTAAAAAAATGCTTCTACATGCTTATAAGTGTAAAATCAATATGTGTATTTCATAAAGTATCTAAGCGTCTAGGAAACACTTAAAGTAATTGTATTTTATCAAGTCATCGCTTACCTAAAGATGCAAGATTTGATCATGTAAGAATATCAATCAAAGCTCTTCAACCAATTGAAAGCATACTCATTGAAATCAAGGAACTTGAAAATCATATTTATGCATTCTTAATCATGATTTCAAATGCGAAAATATGTCAACATTTTAAAATATTCAATTTAGTGTTTCTAAATCATCTATCATCAATTATGAATAATAATAATAATATACAAAAAGATATATTTAAAACAACTTAAGAGCAACTTAAAACTTTCAAAATCTAAAAAGAAAATATCACACAAAATTAAAGAGAGAGAAGGATGAATTATGGGATAGACACTCATAAATTTGAGAAAGAAGGGAAGTAAAAGGTTTAAGACCTGGAGAGGCGATGACAGCAAGAGAGAAAGAAGACAAAGATAACATGATTAGGAAAATTTTTAACATGACTTACTAGGATATCAATAAACCAAACTCTCTTTATCAGGCGACTGTCCTTTGGTTTACTAATGTTAGTTGTTTGATCAACCAAATGCATATGCAGATCAAAATCTACAGTGCATAATACAGATAGGACAAAACAATTTAGAATTAAGAAACTAAAAAAAATTATTTTCTTACAAAAATTATTTAATCAATTTTTAAACCATAAAGCATTCAAAATAGGAAGTTACGATTAGAAAAAACCCTACACTTTATGTTCAAGGCATACCTCCTTTTTATGTTCATCATTGATGTTCTTCCTTGATTCATCAATGTGTATTGGTTAGTTTTTTTTATGCTTTTAAAGATACCCTTTTAAACCTATAAATCAAAATTAATGAATCTTTGGTACTCATATTATTTTGGATCCATGAAATTTAGTTTCATATCTATCTCATCTATTAGACAAAACATTTATATTTCTTATGCAATCAAAACATATTTTATGAACATGCCCAAAACGTCCACAATAATAACAAACCAAGGGTGTATGTGACCTATATGCATTTCCATGAACATACTTTGGTCCAGATTAATTAAAACTTTTGAATGAATGATACTAGGGTCTCATATTTTTCCTATATGCATTTCTAGATCTAAACTTTCTTCTTTGATGGAATTCTTATCTAGAATATGCATTAGACACATTTTTTGACATATGATGAATATGATAAACATTTATGAGAACATTCATATTTGTATGATGGGCATATGAAGTAGAAGCCTTTTTTTTTTTGGAGAAAATAACAGAAGTAGAAGCCCTGCATGCGTTATTTTGATGATGTTCATTAACAAAGAAATTATATCTACTTTTAGGCACATGCATATTCTTTCTATAAGACGATATTGATGCATAAAAAATGCATGATGATTCTTTCTATGTTGAGAGCTAGAATTTTAAGGCCTAGAAACATTTTTAATTGATGGCCTAGGTTCTTCTTCCTCTAAGTTTTTTCCTTTAACAAATTTAGCAATACTAGATAAAAGCCCATTATCACTAATATAACCTAAACCATGTATATCATTTACAAATTTTTTTACCACACAACATATTTTTATAATTTCTCATTCCCTTTAGTGAATTTAGTAAGTGAATCCTTAAGGGAACCTATCTCTTTCTTTCTTGATGCAGTTTCTTCTCTTGTTTCGAGCTCACTACAATTCACTTTCATCAATTCTAATTTATTCTTTAAAATCCTATTCTCTTCTCTCAAGTTTTTCATTTCTGATTTAATTACCTTTTTTGGTTCTAATTATTTTCTAAAGACATCATTTTCTAATATACACTCATCTAGTAATTTTGAGGTTTTGTTATACTTCTCTTACCAATTAATTTTCTTCTTTGCTAAGGATTCTATGTATTATAAAAATTCTTCATAAGTATATTATAAATCAAATTCATCATCATTATCATGACACTTAGAACAAGATGGTTCATCATTATCACAAGGATTTGTGGAAGTACGTACCTCATCATTAACGAAGCATAGGAAGGCTACTTTTTCATGTTCACTTTACTCTTGCTTGTCTTGATAAATTTCCTTTAACACACACTATATTTCTTGAGAACTTTCACATCTTGATTCAATTTTTTCAAACACTTGTAAGGTTAAGGTAGATAATAAAACACCCATAACCTTATAATTAAATGAAATAGGCTCATGCTCAATTTTAGCTAATTTTAATACTTCTTTAAATGTTAAACTTTCTATTAGTTTTAAAGGTATTTAAGGACCATTTTTCATTATTTTTCAATAATTTTTCCTATATTTATAAAGTGGCTTCTCATATTATTATTCCAATATCTAAAATTGTATCTATTAAATAAAGGGGGTAGCTCTAAACTAAGTGTTATAATCTTTACTCACTAATTTTTTAGAATTAAAACAATGTGAGACCTAGGTTCTAATACTAATTGTTTTTCCTATATGACACCTAAGAGGGCTAAATAAGGTATGAAAATTTTCTTTTAGATTATTCAACCTAATCTTAAATGTTGAAACTAAACAAAAATTTAATTTGTCGAAATAAGGAATAACAATAAGTTAAACAATATATAATAAGTGCATAAAACCAAAAAGAGAGGGAAGAAGGCCAATTCACAATTTATTCTAGTTAGGGGTTATCTGCTTACCCCTATGTTTAGTTCCCAACTCCACAGTTAATATTTTTGCGTTATTTCAATCAACAAAAATACAACATTAAATGATATGATCCTTTTTTAGGCTCAAGGATAACCTTCGATCTCCCTTTAAAGGCTATAGAAAAACTTGTCACTCCCTTTTATAAGGCTAAATGATGACCTCACATGACTCTTTATTTTCAAGACCCAAGAATAAATGATACAACACATTCACTCACAATTTCCACCCTTCACGTAACACCTAACAAAATAGTCACTCTTGACTCACCAAAGCGTAAAAAGGGTTGACACAAAACATGTATATGAAATGCAACACAAACTCAACACTAAAACAAGCACAACTTCATTAAAAAATCATATGCAAACTTAAGAATATTCAATACCAATGTATGAACAATTTCTATGTTTCTTGGAAACAAAAACTACATAAACAATACATAATTATACCAAAAAATCTCAATATTTCCATTACACAATAGATACAAATCATTTATTAACATTACCCTTGAAAATCTAGTCGTTGCCCAATGTTCACATGTAGATTCACTGAGTTTGATTGATTTATCTCTCCATTCGGTCAACCTATTTGCATATTTGGTCGATGTATCTTCGCATTCATTCGACCTAACATAAATTAATGGACCAATAATTGAATTCTATTGACTGATCACTATGGGATCAATGCACTTCAACTCATCTCAACACAAAATAACCAAGCTTAACCTAAATCATATCCTAACCCAAACCAATATATTTAAACATCCACCAAAAAATTCTAGCCATATCTTAGCACATTTGACCCAATTTAACACATTCAAATTTATTCACCTTACCAAATGACCTTATCATACTAATCTAATGAAATTTGATCATTTACATATCGTTCACTCATTTAAACTTTAAGAGGATTTTTAATAACATTAAGCACCATTAACACCGCCTGAATATGCATCTATATGAAATATGATAAACATAAATACATATGCTTGACTGAGTCCTTTCAACACTATGGTAGGACCAAAGAGAAGACTTATAAAAGCTTACTTATAATAACTTACCAAATTTTACTCTTGAGCTTGATCCTCTACCTTCAATCTTGAAGTTCATTCCCAATGCTTTTCTTCTATCTTGATCTTTATACATCTCGAACATACTTCATGAATTTTACAAATATTTCTTATGTTCAAAACTAATCTATCGTGCACTTCAAGCCTTTACCAAATAATTCATGAATTTTTTTCATCAAACATATCATGACAAACATAACAAGCTCCATAAACACATTAGTAAAATCACTTTTTCATCATTAAAACAAAGGTGGAACCATCCCTTTATTCAATAGTAACAAATGTAACTAAAGAGGTAAATATAATACAAAAGATGATAAACTAATAACAATATCATTGAAATGGGCTAAAGGTATTGTCGAGATTCTATAATAATTATTGATCCTTAAATCTAAACAAATGGTGCTTTAGCCAAGATTTTAGCCTATAGATCCGAACAAGCTCTCAAATCATCAATTCCTTTAAAGTAGATAAATCTAACAAGCTATAAAAATAGTCCTGACTTCACTATAACTCAAATAAGCTCTCTAAGTTTAATAGCGAAGAACATTACGCTATAAGGAATGACTAACTTAGGTTACTAACTCGCAAGCTTAGAAATTGTAACCTAAAGAATTAGAACCTTAGACTAATTGCTTAAGTTTTCCTATAAATGCAACTAGTCTATTACTGTTTTCAGAGATTGCTATTAATTATTACATATCAAATCTCAATCTTAGCACTAGAATTAGGAAATTACCAAAAGGGTGAATAGGCCTATAAATAACCCGTAATTCTTGAAGTTAACTCAAAGTTACAAGCCAACCTAAGCCTAAAAGCACCAATTCAATACAAGCCCAACCTCATTCTTGTAAAGAATCACCCTTCATCCCTTTACTACCTTTAAACCCTTAGGAAATTAGTCACACATGTTGAAATAAATAAAAATAGAAATTAAATGAACCCAACCCATATGTAATCAAAAGAAATAAAGGTTAGAAAATTCAAAGCAAGTAATGAAAAATAATATTCAATACTTAATCTGATAAGAACTTAAGCTTTTATACTAAATACAACCTAATTCATAAAATCCAAACTAAATGCATAAAAAAAGGAAGTTCTAACACAACAAATTAGAAACAAAAACTGAAATTAAATAATTTATAACCTAAGAATATGCATAATTCCAACTATATGGCAAAACCCAAGGAAAAAATCATGAGATAATTAACTACACAACTAATAATTAATAGAAACAGAACTGAAGTGAGAAGAATCAAAGTTTTAAAAACCAAAATAAAGGCTAAAAATTGAAAAGAAGATCATCTATTGAATTATAATAAGCATTTAAACATTAAACATCGAGTTCAACGTTAAAAATCATCAAATATTTAACCTAAACATCTTAGAACATATAATTAAAAAATATAGTACTAAAATCATCTATCAACTGTAACTAAAGAGCAATAATACCTAATACTACTAAACTAAAGAGATGAAACAAAACCAAAATGAAATCCTAAAGAAAACTCTAAGAACATCTATCATTTGAGGGAAAAGCTGCAGGTTTCCTATGAAAAACCTTTTATTCTCCCTTTCCTACACAATGGAGGGGTTTATATGCCCTTTCTAATCAAGGTAAGCCTAAAGAGGGTAAAAGACCCTATTACCCCTCTCTTTTTTTGCAAATAATGGGTAAAATGGCAGTTGAAAAGGGGTAAACTATTGCCATTAAACTATAAGTGACTTGTAAAAGAAGTTAAATGATGATTATTCTTGATTTAAATGGTGTTGGTTAACAGCTATCGAACCACCATTTAAGTCCTTCCAAATAGCTCCTTGCTTTAATTTTGCTCTAAATCCTCCCAAAATTTAGCCTTTTCATCCGGATCTTGTGTCAATATCTCCAAGTAATTTAACACAATATGACACAATTTGAGTACATTGAAACAAAAAATAAGGATGAATCCATATGAAATCACATTGAAAAACATAAGAAAATTTGTCTCTATCAATGATGCAGCTTATCATGTTTTGAAACTCACTAAGGCAATATTTAGTTTAAAACAAGCATCTAAGGCATGCTATGAAAAATTAAGTGTTTTTCTCCTAGAAAATGGTTTTATAAAAGGAAAGGTAGACACTAATTTTTTATTAAGAAAAGAATGATCTTTTTATTTTTTAAATATATGTGGATGTTATTATACTTAATATTAATAATGTGGTTTTGTGCCAAGAAATTTCAAATTTTATAAGTAAAAAATTTGAAATGAGGACAATGGGTAAGTTGAACTTCTTTGATGGACTTCAAACCAAATAAATAATGGCTAACATATTCGTTAATCACATGAAGTATACAAAGGACTTGTTCAAATGCTTTGTAATGAAGAAAACCGAATCTCTAGGAACAACCATGAGCACGTCCTTTAAGCTAAGCAAAGACAAGGGATGAACAAATATATGTTAAATAATATCAAGGTATGATTGGTATTTTAATATATGTCACTACTAATAGACTCGACATAATGCTTAGTATATGTTGAAGTGTTACATGTAAAGCATGTCTTAGAGTGTCACATTTATTAGTAAAAAAATGGATCTTTAGATATTTATATGGTACAAAAAAACTTAAAACTTTGTTATCCTAAAAACATATTTCTACATTTAGTTGGGTATTCAAATGAGAATGATGCTAGTAGTTTATTATATTTGAAGAGTATATCTGGTTTGTGTTAATTTTTAGGTAATATATTAATATCTTAGTTTAGTAAGAAGAAAATTTTGGTAGTTTTATTCGTGATGGAAGTGAAATATCTTTCGAAGGTAGTTCTTGTACACTGAACTATGTATTAGATAATAACTTAGTAATTTTAGGATTAAGCTTAATAAAATACCTATTAGGTGTGATAGTAAAAGGATAAAGCACTCTAGAATAAACTAGATGGGATTTCTTAACTAAAAATCCATGAAAGACTCTAGGATAAAGCATATAGAATTTCGATATATCTTATTAGCGGCCATATGTAAGACAGGGATATCGAGCTATAATTTTTGGATACAATCCATTAACTAGAAGACACTCCTAAAAAATAAACGGGAATGGGTTTTTATGATGGTGAGCTCGTCGTAAGCTACCAAATAATAAAAATACCTAACTAACCTAACTAAGTAGCCAGGGCAAGTCACGGTCAATCCCACAGAGAGCTAAAGTGAATTGCTACCTCTAATGTTGCTAAAAAGAAAACAAAACCCTGGGAAGCAAAGATATCAAAACTAAATACGAAAGACAAGCAAAGAAAAAACAAAAAAGAAAGACAAAAGTTGGGTGGAAGATATGTCAGGGATTATAGACTTATAATCGATCATCGAAATAAATAACTTGCAATTGGTGTAAGATGCTAGCCTATAGGTTCAAACATTTTTAGATATGTCCTATACGATAGAAAACCTATCCCTAATCAAGAGGCAACCTAGAATAAGCTCTATAGATTTAACGAAGCAATAGCATTAACAGCTAAGGAATAACTAGCCTAAGGCACAATCTCACAAGCTCGAATTATGTAACTTAGAAAAATAAAATTCTAGGCTAAGTTGATTAAGTTCACAAATTCAATTAGCCTACTATTATCTATAGAAATCACTAGGACTATTGTGTATCACAAGTTCATTCCTAACAATAGAATTATAAATTAAACCTAAGGTGGCCAATCTTAATAATTAATCTTTCATTCATGTCATTTATGTGAAATTGCAATCCAATCTTTACCTAAATCACAATGCTTAATCAATTGATAATCAATTCTCACAATTGTTAAGCCAAAATCCTATTAATATCCTTCTACCCAAAACTAAACTAGTTAAACATAATTAAATTAAGAAAAAAAACAAAAATTAAATGAACACTAAACATAATTAAATAGGAGAAATTTTTTTTTGAAAATTAAGAACAATAAAAAAAACACAAATTGACTTTTAAATTAACGCAAACGTACATAAATTAAGCTATTATTTAATCAACTTAAAACTTAATTTATTAAAACTTGAACTAACTTTCTAAATAAAAATTATAGAAAATATAAATTAAATAAAAATTGAAAATAAATAAATTAAAACCTAAGTAATAATCAAGACATAAAGCATAACTAAAATAAAAATATGAAAAGAAATGTAATTCAAATTTGCTAAAGACAAAATTAATAACATAACCAAACAAATGTTATAATATAAGAAGGAATAAAGCAATAAACTTAGAACTAAAATATAGTATTAGGTCATCATATATAAAATAAAGCAACTGAAAAAAATTAAAATAAAAAAATCAAAGACAATTTGGACAAAAAGCAAGCAAAGATTTGGACAAGGAAGCAAAACAAAAGGAAAGCTAACACAAAAACTACAACCGAATTTATAAAGAAAAAGCAAAAACATGAACAGTAGTTAATTGAAATTCAACTCCTAAAGCAGCTAACTCGTCTCTCGCCTCTATCCTGTGTAGCTTCGTCTCTTGGTGTAGCAGCTCAAAGCCAAAGCTCCAGTCGAAGCAGCCACCGCTCCAAGCAACTCACCACTTGTCCCTGAGCCAACAGGTTCTCCTAGACAAAAGCCTCTCAAGCCCAAAACTCCCCACTCGTCCCTTGCTTTTCTGCCTAGGGTTCGGTGCCTTAATTAAGCCAAAAAATCTTTTTCTGATGTTTGCGCATTTGCTTCCAACCCTCACCCTCTCCTGATGCTCGTCGTTTTGTTTAATGGCCAAGGGTCAGCTTAAACGCTAAGAAAGCTGCATTTTGGCAACTTGCTTTTCAATTAATTTTTTCTTTCTTTTCAAATTAATATAATTTTTGGCTTTTGCTCAAATTGCTTTAAATTTGTCATACTTTAACCTAAAATTTGTGCTAATTCAATAAACCTATCATTAAACACAATATAACACAAAATTAGTATTGAAACGATAAAATAAGATTGAAATGACATTAAAAAGCATATGAAAATTTAATAAATTTCAATATTATCAATCCCCTAATCTAGGTTTTTATAAAAGATATCTTTTGCCATTAACGGTAAGTATGGACATCCTAACTTAGCTTCTTCTTTTTTTAAGCTTATTCTCGTATAGTGATTAGAATGGGAGAAAATGTGTGAACATTTATGAATATGAAGATTTTAAAATAAAAATAAACTTTGATATGATGTCAAAAGAAAATCAAGCTAGTAAAGAAGATTTAAGTAAAGGTGTGATTTACACTTCAACATTTTACAATAATTCTAGGTAGGCCTTTACCAATCTTTCATACCGCTTTTCATCCTAATGTTGCCAAAATGACGCTCATTGCACCTCAAATAAGGTCCAAAAGTATTTAGCAAGATAATGATAAAATTAAAATTTTATGTTTAAATCAGACTTACCAATAGTTAAAGAAATTATTTTTAAACTATGCTAGCATCTGTTGTGTCCAAATTGTCTAGTTCTAAAGTCATGTAAGCTAAGTTAACAAGTGAGGCCCTGTTTGTTGTTATTTATTTTTTTTTTCAAAAACAGAGAAACAGAGGAAAAAATGCATTTGGTTGCATTCTATTTTATTTTTCTCTTTTCAAAATCAGAAAAACAAAAATAAAAACAGAGAAATAAGAAAAGATGTTTTTCTGTATTTTGAAAATAGATTTTATAAATAGATATTTTTTACATTGAATAATTAATACAATCTATTGACTAATGATGTATTTTTAAGGAGTATAAGAGTATTTTAATCCAATAATTTTATTTTATTTCATATTTGGTTATTATTATTAAATTATTTTTTATTATAAATTTCAACCAAACATGCTTTTATTTTTTATTTTTTATTACAAATGTCAACCAAACAGGATTTCGTTTTTCTTTATAAGAAAAATATAAACATAAAAATAAGAAGAAATAATACAAAACATCAACAAAAAATAGAAGTTATACCAAATACCCCCAGAATTATTAGGAATTAATAAAGTCAACTCAAATATGATTTGACTAAGGGATTAGAATAGAATATCTAAAATGATGTCCAAAGGTTCGAATAAATTTTAAAATATGTTGATAAATTCCTATAATTTTATTATTTGACCTAGAAGCTTATAGATAAATTACATGAAGTGCTTAGAGTATGCACTTGGATGTATATGTAAATGTAAATTAAACTTCAAAAGTGTAATGTAAATTTGGATGTATATGCAAGTGTAAATTAAACAAATTAATACTTGAAAGAGATGATGGAATGGCTTGTATTTAAAGAGACATGAGAAACTTCAGAAGGAATGATTAAAACTTGGAATTGATGACTTAGGTCTTTTAAAAAAATTATGAAATTTTTTTTAGAGGAATTGATAAAAATGTTATGAAAATGAAATGATCATTTTTTATTTTAATTTATATCAAAGCTTTTTTGGTCTAATAAGTTCAAACATTGTAGCATTACACTTCTCATATATATATATATATATATCAGAAAGCAATGTGATATCTCTAATAGGAGATTCATCAACTTCTTCACCTTGTAGCATTGTAGATTCATTAATCTAATTTTCATCTTGTCTTTCTTTAGACCATTGTTGGTCTTCTTCAAAATGAATATCTCTGCTTACTAAAACTTTTCTAATTTATGACTGAAATTTTTTGTGAGCCTCACAAATGCTGCTATAGCCAATAAAAATGCCAAGATTTGCTCTTGTATCAAGTTTACTATTGGTCCTAAATGGCACTTAAGAGAGGGTGAATTAGGTTATAAGAATTATTAAGGAAAAAAATACACAAATATAAGAATACGATAATAATAAATTTAATAATTTGTAGAAGCTAAATAAATAAATATGTAAGAAATAGATGAAATGAACTTGTACTTATTAAAAATAAAAATAAGTAATACAAAAAATAAACTCCTTTTAGGATAAAGGATAACTTGTCTTTTTCAATGCTTAAGAAAAACCTTATGATAAAATCTTTTTGTAAGCTCAAGAATAACCTCTTAATACTCCTTTTAAAAGGATCAAGGATAACCTTACAAAGATCAAAGAGATAAAACTTGTATATAGGCTCACGTCTCGTACGACTAAAAAAAAGTTAAACACAAGCTTTCTAAAAGATTGATATAACTCGTTTTTCAGACCTCCTTTCTTTGCCTTGGTTAATCTCCTATTTATATAAGTAATTGTGATCTCTAATGTTCATCTTCTCAATTAATACATTTGTCCGTTGTATTATGTAATATGACCATTTCGAATAATCTACTCCAAGATCTTCTTTATTCAGTTGACCGATGACCCATATTCAGTCGATTGGTCTTCTAAATTTGTTCATTCAGTCGACCAATAACCATCGTTCGATCAACCGGTCTTAATTTGGTTTGTCAATTTTTATTCGGTCAATTAATCTCCTTAAAAAAGTTCATTTGGTTGACCAATCTCCGTGGTTTAGTATACCGATTTTCCTTCGGTTGGCTGTTGCTCCCTTCAGCATTGGAGTTTGGTCGATCGATCTTCCCTTTATCCAGAAAATCAAAATTTATTTCTTCAAATGCTTTAACCAACCTATCCTTATACACACATAAATAAGAATATCAATAGTAAAGTTGTTCTTTCATCATCAAAATAAGTTGGAACCTCAATTGGTTCAATAATCTCTTCTTTTTTAGTGATGAAAAAAACATTTGATATTAAAAAATATATATAGACTCCCCCTAAATTACATAAGAGTTAAAAGACTTCATAAAAGTATGTAACAGCTTAAACTCCCCTTAAATTCATGCATACGATAAACAAAAAATATTTAATATCACATGCCTTTCCCCTTTTTTGGAATCAATATAAAAGGTCATAGGGAATGTTCATCAATCATACAAATTTCTCTTTTAATTGTGCAAAAATGATCTTCACATAGAGTTTTATTAAAAATATCTGCTAATTGATGCAGTGTATCAACAAACTCAAGTTTAATATCTCCATTTTTCACATGATCACGAATAAAATGATATCAAATTTCTATATGCTCAGTCCTAGAATGTTGTATGGGATTTATAGTTTAAAAAATAGTACTAGTATTGCCACACCGAATAGGAATTTTATCAAGATGCAATCCATAGTCTCTAAGTTATTGTCTAAGCCATAATACTTGAGTGTAACAACTACCAGTGGTTACATATTTAGCTTCCGTCATAGACAATGCAACAGAGTTTTATTTT
>JAOXYD010007949.1:0-15306 GCA_028565735.1 Pinacopodium congolense | reverse complement strand
AATTGAAATACAGCAATTAATTAGAAAAAATTAATTGAATTAGGGGTCTATCTAAATGCATCAACTAGCAGTGAAACCAACAACAATTCATTAGAAAGCTACCTAACTTCCTTCTCACCATCCAATTCAACTATTATAGGCAATCCTAAGATAATGGAGATTATATTTAAGACAGGAAAAGAAACAAGTGATATATGAAAGATCTGGTAAGAAGGAAAAGGAACACGCTGGCAATAATGAAATTGTTAGACAATTTTGAAGAAACTCTTAAAGGCCCAGCAAAAAGTCTAAAGATAGTTCCAAGTTAATGGGATGATGCAATCTTAAACTTAGATGCTATTATTTCTTACCTACTATATTACCAACTTCATTTGCAAATTTAAACTAATTATTGTTAATTTCTCTTTTTCTGATTGTTAATTTCCGTTTGATATTTTTTTATAAATAGTCCTAAACATTTCCTAATAAACTCTAAAGTCCTTTTTTGTATTTTTTTTATTTCTTCGAAGAATTTTTTTATATAAAAAATCATTCTTTTCTCAAAACTTGATTCAATCAAGTAATGAAACTACTTTTCTATAATAAAAAAATCATTCTTTTCCTAAAAAATTGATTTAATCAAGTTTAAAAAGTTCAAAAAATTCACCACCAGGTTCTTAGCGATCAAGACTCTTCAGTTAACTTCAAAACTAAAAAATGTTTTAATCTATGAAACTTTATGCATAATTTTAAATTTTTATTAACTCAAATCTTTTCAAAATTTTCCAAACTTTTTGAAACATCTTAGAGAGATTTTTCTCATTAAACATTGACTTGAAAACATTGACAAACTTTTGTCAAATATTTAAGAGCATCAAGAGGATTTCTTTTAATCTTTCCCAAACATTCCTCTTCATTATGAAATATATGTAAACTCTTAAGCTTCAACAATCTTACTTTTTCTTATAAAGATACAACCATGTAAGATTAAGGGAACATAAAATGTCAAACATATTTAAAATAAAACATATATTGCTCCTCCTTAATCCATGCATCTAAAATGATTAATTTTAATGAAATATCTCTTCCCTTAATAACATTTATCTCTCTTCTTCTTTTTAACATCATTAAAAAGTTATTGAAGGAATCAAATAGATACCAAATACCAATTATTATCTAGACTTTTATACAAATTTTTATGAAGGCATTCAATGAATTCAATTGTTATGAAACCAATTATTATTAAGAAATCACAAGATTGTTAAAATCATGCATAATTTCACATTATTTTCAAGGTGATCTACCATTAATCATTCCTAATTTTTCCTAATCATGCGCAAATCTTTCCAATTCACTTATTTCTCTCCCTAAATTTGAGTAATATTTGAATATTTCTCCCTCTCCCTCCCAATCTATGCATTAATACACTATGAAGCAATAAAACGTTAAGGGGATCCAAATGTGCACTTTTAGAACTCATTTTCAATGACACAAACATAATTCATTTATCACAAACACATTCAAATAACAACTCCTTCTACATAAAGCATCTAATATTACTAAACACCAAACTTCTCCTAGAAACATGCAATGACAATAAAAAGATACCTAATGATGTACTTCTCTTAAATTTATATATCTAAAAAGATTTCACCAACATCTAACATAACTTCCACCTTTTGGTAAGATCAAAATTCTATCATAAAGGAAGAGTACACAAGCAAAATACATTTCTTTAAAAAAACATATATCAATTTATATTTTACTTATAAAATAGCATTTAATAGCTTCCCTTATGAATATGAAACAAATCTTTCTATCTAAAATGTTTGTCAATTCAATCAATTTTCTAAAATGCTCTCAATATGAAATCATTATAAAACTAAGTGGTTACCTCCTTTTTGTACCACCAATGTTACCTCTTTTTTTTTCTCACTTGGTTAAATAATGTGAATGCTTCGTTAGCTCATTTAGGGACTCCTTATGATTTTTCATTTTTCACAAAATTTGGAGATACCACTAGTTTCTTGTTTGGTTCATGTAATATCATTGTAGAAATTGTTAGAGACACCATTGTAGAATCCTAAATTAAAATTAATGGAAATGATACCAATTGTTAATATCCATATAATACCAATTGATATTAACCCATATAGAAAAGGATTTAACATGTTCTAGGAACCCATATGAATTTAGGTCCTCAGTGATTAGTTTTAATACCTTTCTTAACCTATATTCTTGTGGGTTTTCTAAAAATTCTTTGTTTAGCAAAACAAAACTTTTTTATATATTTACTACAAAAATAACAAGTCATGTGTATATTATATGAATAATAATGATTCATATACTTTTTGTGCACATACGCATTCCAAAGTCTTATTTTATTATGAACTCTCATAGGGTAATGATAAATCCTTAGGATATATGTAAGGTATTTTCCTATGATTGCATTTATGCTTATATGTGGCATAAAAATAAAATATTACATTTTGTCTAATATGAGACCTAAATGTGTATTTTTGATATTGTGTCTTGATATGGTTGTATCCATGCATGTGGGGATGGAGAGCATGCACAATGCTATTATGTTTAAAATGATTCCTAAATGCACAAGGATGATGTTTTGTCCTAACATAAAAATTATGCCTCTTTTTTCCATGATAAATTTACCTCTTAAGTTTAGATTTATGACCATACATAGATTTAGGAAACTTTCCCTTTAATTAGAACTTAAAAGATGATGTATTATATGTAAGTTTTCCTAACACAACGGAAAATAAAACTTTAAACATCAAGAAAATGCGTAGTTAAAACTACAATTATTGTTTCCTTTTCATTAAGATAATAGAATTAGTGTCATTAAATAAAGTGGTATTATATAGGGATAAAGCAAAAAAAAATTGATTAGGTAAAGAATTGAATAATGTTGCTTTAAGTTTTAACTAAGGCAACAAAATAGTTTTAACATATAACTACAATGTTGAATCAGTATAGCAACAATTTAAATCTTTATAAGGTAATTAATTGTTTTTTTAGGCAATGATAGTTAATAACAAAAGCTCTAGTTTACCATTTCATTAGTAGGGACAAGTTAATATAAAAGCAACACCTATCATTGAATAGGCGCATACATATTATTTATCATAAACATAATAAAATATAGAATCAAAAGTAGCTATACATTAATTAATTAATGCCATATCCAAAATACAATAACCAAAATATAGCTTTATAGAATTCAATATTTTAATATATTTCAAATAGAATAGCCAAAAAATAATTATTTAAAACATATACCTACATTATCGCCTTTTAATCCATATGGAGAATATATCGACTAAAATATAAAACAAAACCAATATGTATGGCAATTTAAATTAATTAACCATTTAACTCCTTATTAACTCTTAATCATCATCTTTCTACAAAAAAAAAACAAAAACAAAAGAAGTAGATTAGAATTATTCTAAAATAACTATACCCATAAACATGTTAACAAATCTAAAAAATGCAGTGCCAACTATTTTATTGTGACTTTCAGCAAATAAAGAGAAATAATATACTTCATCAGACTAATAACATAATGAATAAAATCAAAAGGTATAAAATTTTTAGTTCACATTTTATGCACTATGTTTGCAAATGAGTAATTAAGCAAAATTAGTTTGCCATTAATCGCATTGGAAAAGACATGAGAAGATGTAGGAGTTAATTAAGGAATTTTAATTACCTAATGTTCTTTATGATGATATATAGGTTTTGGAGGAGTATAATCACTTCTTGATTAATTATGTGCAATAAACTTACAAAGCATGTCATGTCCACATTAATGGTGTTAGGTTGCTTAAGATGATATTGAATGAGATGATGAGAGAGGATGATGATGATAGACGATAATAGAGAAGAGAAGGAGAGTTTAAAAAAGATTTTTTAAGAGAAGTGACTTCATTCTTCAATATCTTATTCTCGTGTAACACTTAATTCATGCCATCACTATTGGTAACTTTCACACTCTTAGAATTTACTATGTCTGATAGGGATCCATATTATAGTATTTCTATATTTGTTGCAATGCCATTTTATCCCTATTTTGTTATTTAAAAGTTTAATTTGTGTTCCATTTGCGTTTACATGCATATTTGACCTTTGAGCACAAATATAAGTTGAAAGGGCCATGTTTTGAGCAGAATTGGAATACAATTGGAATTACAAGAGGTGTGGAACCACTTTTGGGACTTATAGCATCAAGTTATGAAGCTCCACACCAAATTTCAAGGCCATATAACAAGCCATGAGAGTAGACAAAGAAGAGAACAAGACAAACTCAGTTTAATCTCGATTTTGGTATAGGTGATTTTAGTGATGTCTTAGGTGTACTTTTAGAGCTCAGATTATTATAACATTATGTGAATTGCAAGAGCATCATGTGAGGAGCCTAAATACCAAATTTCATGGAAATTGGAGTTGTATAGAAGGAATTAGAGCTTAAAAGGCGAAAGGGGCAGAAGCTGTCAAATTCAGGAACAAAAACAGAAATTGTCAAATTATTTCGCTTTTATAATTCATAGGGGAACATTTGACGAAATTTCTCCCACATCGTCTCCAAAACCCTAGTAGCCCTCCAAGACATATATAAGGGGAATAAAAAGCATGAAAGAGGAAGCCCTTACATTTTTCTAAGCTCTCTATTCGTTTTACAGTTGTCTTATTCTCTAGTTTAAGGTTTTGTTTTGTTTCTTTTACCATGTTTTAGCCTATTTTAAGTATTTTCTTGTATTTTTCTTATTTCTACTTCATTTATTTCTTGTTCTTGACCTTATATACTTACTGTTCTTGATGTTTTTCCTATTGTTTATGCATTTATTTTCTGTTATTCCCCATTTTCGTTGTGTTTGGTTTATTTTTATATGGAATCTTAGTTTTTAATTAATGTAAGTTTTGTTTCTTTTATTTTTCGGTTTATTCTCGTTATTTAGGTCATTTTTTATGCGTTATTGTTGATTTTTCTGTATTTTCAATTTGTGTTTTCTGTTATTTTCATAATGTTAGGGTAGTTGTGTTGTGGGTTGGAAGATATTGATGGATCTTAGGCTTAATAATTGTGATAATTGAATTGAATTGAATTGGGTTTTGTGATTTAGGTTAAGGTTGAATTAGGATTCTGCATAAATGTCATGAATTAATGATTAAGGCTTAGGATTACTTACCCTAGGTATGATTCTTAGTTCAATTGCTAGGTGGTGACTTGGGATACGTAATTGTCCATAGTTAATATTGCAAGAAGTAATAGGTTGATTGGGTTTGTAGGTAAACTTGCCTAATTAATCTAGGATTCCATTCCTCCAAGTTACATGGTTTAAGCTTATGTGACCGTGGCTTAGGTTAGTCGTTCCCTAGTTTATTAATGCTATCGCGTCGTTAAATCTAGAGAGCTTATTCTAGGTTGCCTCGTAGTTAGGGGTAGATTTTCTATCGCATAGGACATATCTAAATTTGGTGGAACTGAGGGTTTGAGAGCTTGTTCAAATCTATAGGCTAGCATCTTAAACCAGTCACAACTTATCTATTTCGAGGATCAATTATAAGTCTAGAATCTTGGATTTATCTTCTACCCAGTTTGTTGTATTTGTTATTTGTTTATCGTTTATTTGTTCTAATTCATTAATGGTCTTTAGTGTTTAGTTTTAATATCTTTGCATCTAGGGGTATTTGTTTTTCCTTTTTATGCAGCTTTAGAATAGCTTTAGCATACCCTAACTCCCTGAGGGATCAACCCTGACTCACCTTAGTTAGGTTAGTTAGGTAAATTTATTATTTGATAGCATGCACTAAAGCTATTCTAATACTGCATAAAAAGGAAAAAAAATACCCCTAGATACAAAGATATTAAAACTAAACATTAAAGACCATTAACGAATCAAAACAAATAACGATAAACATTAAAGGTTTATATAAGACCTTACATGAGCAAAATTCCTTATGAGTTATGGTATGAGAAAAAGCCTAAGGTTAGTTATTTCAAAGTATTTGGATGTTAGTGTTTTATCTTGAGCACTAGGGATAACATAGGAAAGTTTAATGTAAAATTTGAGCAAGTTATATTTATAGGTTACTCTTTTACTATTAGAGCTTATAGAGTATTTAATAAGAGAATAATCATGATTGAAGAGACTATGATTGTGGTTTTTCATGAATCAAGTCCTTTTAGGATGAGAAAGAGAGTTAATGATGTTGGTGTAAGTTTATATAGAGATTTGGAGAAATTAAGACTATAAGAACAAGTTAAGAAATTCTTAGATAATCCCCTACACTGAGTGATTCATTAGTTGAACCAAGTGAAGATAAAAGAAGAGATAATATTTTACTTCAAGAGTGGAGGTATAAGAAAGGTCATCCTTTTAACCAAATTACAGGTGAAGTTGGAAGAGGAGGAGCAACAAGATCATCTGTTAGAGATTTATCCCATATAGCGTTTATCTCTTATATTAAGTCTGAAACCATAGATGAGACCTTAAGTGATGAAAGTTGGATGTTAGATATAAATGAAGAGTTGAATTAATTTAAGAGAAACAAAGTTTAGACATTAGTATCTAGGCCAAGTGATTATCAAATTATTGGTACTTAATAGATGTTTAGAAACAAACTTGATTAATCAGGAAATATCGTGAGAAAGAAGGCTTGATTGGTAGCTAAGTGTTACAATAAAAAAGAAGTAATAGAATATGAGGAGACTTTTGCACCTGTAGTTGAATTAGAGACTATTAGACTAATTTAGCATTTACATCCTATATAGGCTTTAAGTTGTATCAAATGGATGTTAAGAGTGTGTTTCTTAATATTTTCATTTAAAATAAAAAATATATAGAACAACCACTAGGTTTTGAGATTTATAATACACCAAACCATATTTATAAGTTGTTAAAAGCCTTATATGATTTAAAGTAAGCTATAGAGCTTGGTATGAGAGGTTAAGTGCATCTTTATTATAAAATGGTTTTATAAAGGGTAAAATAGATACCACTTTTTTCATTAAAAAAGAAATTTAGGACATATTAGTTGTGCAAGCATAAGTAGATGATATCATATTTGGAGTCATAACTAAAAGGATGTGTAAGAAGTTTTCTACGTGTACGAGTCAAGAACTTGAGTTGAGAGTGATGGAAGAGTTTAATTTCTTTCTTGGCTTGCAATTTAGAAAAATGAACCATGTTATCTTTATTAGTGAAGTCAAATATACCAAGAACTTACTAAAGAGATTTGACATAGATCAAGTAAAACCTTTAGGAACTCTTATGAGTGTAACTACTAAGTTAAGTAAGGATAAGGAAGGAAAACCTATAGATTTTAAGTTGTATAAATGGATGATTGGTAGTCTGCTATGCCTTACAGCTAATAAACTCAAAATTATGTTTAATGTCTGTTTATGTGTTATATTTCAGGCAAATCTTAGAGAGTCTGACCTTAGTACCCTAAGCATGCTTATATGGACTTAATTAGATATTCTAGTTTAGATTATACCAGTAGCCTTTTAGATAAAAATAGTACATTCAGTGCTTGTCAGTTTTTAAGAAATGTCTTAATGTCTTGGATTAGTAAAAAGCTAAATTCTGTAACTTTATCAACTGTCGAAGTAGAGTATATAGTAGCTGGTAGTTATTATGCACAAGTGCTTTACCATAGGCAATAACTTAGGTATTATGTCATAGAGCTTACCAAGATACTTATTAGATGTGATAACATTAATTCTATTTGCCTTACCAAAAATTAGATATAATATTCAAAGACCATGTCTATTGAAATTAAATATCATTTTATAAGGGATCATGTAAAAAAAAATGGAGATATATAGTTGGTATTTGTAGACACTCAACACCAATTGGTTGATACATTCACCAAACTCATAAATGAAAATAGGATTTATATGATTAAGTGTGAATTAGGTATGATTAATCGTAGGTCTATTTAAACTTTGTATGTTTATGTATGTTTCTTCTATGTTGATTTGTGCTTATGTACTTTTTTATGCTTCTTACAAAGGGTATCTTGTACATTTTTTTCCCTCTTATCTCTTTTACTTTTTACAATTAGTATGTTGTGTATTCTTTTTGATGATGTAAAAAAGGGAGAGAAGGATGAGTGATATTAAAGTGTTTCATTAAGGGGGAGCAAAATTATTATAAAGAGAAGGGTCAATTGTAAGGAAAAGGGTGAGTGAATATTTGAATTTTATTAGTGTTGGCGTTAATGCATGAATTAAGGGGGAGCATAATTAATTCATTTATTTGAGCATAATTAGTTTTTTTATTTGAACATAATGGAAGCATAATTCGATTGCTTATTTGCCATTGGTTTATGTGACTTTGTATATGAGTTATATGTTTATAATTTGAATATGACATATTTGATTATATGAGAAGTATGCCTATGATTTGAAATGAGATTATTAGATACGTATACGTTTTTATTTTTTTTATATCACATATTTTTATCATCAAAAAGGAGAAAATTGTTGAACCAATGGAGGTTTCAATATTTATTTAGTGATAACAAAACATATATTCTACTCATTATTTAAGTTTTTGAAGTAAGGTCAAAAGATATGTATATATGATAATAAAGAATTGGACTGAAGGAAAAGTAAAGTCAAACGTTATAAAATATCCAAGATCATTTGATCTATTCATTAAACATGTGTAAGTATCACTTAAATTTTAGATATTCTAGGAGCTCAACTTTTTCACTCATGCATTTCATAAGTTTTAAATTTTTGTATAAAGTTTTCCATTGCACTTGAATTAATATAGCAATTGAAAAAAGTTTTTAATTTAGTTTTAGAAAATTTTTAAATTAATTTTGGTGCTAAGAAAGTTTTAGAGATGTTTTGGATTGTTTTTATCATTTTTTATGGCTTTAATTCAGAAGATCAATGGTTATTAACAACAACACCGTTTATGCATGATAGAAACCACTATTTTAGTCATTGTCTTGTAAATACTTTCCTTTTTCATTCTAATTCCAAAATTAACTATTTTCTAATGACTAGTTGAGTTATATAATGTCTTTATCAGACCCTAAACCCTAGCACTAAGATAAGCAACCATCTAAAAATTAAAGAGCAAACAAGTTTGAAGTTGTTTTGGTGCAAGAATCATACAACTTTCATAAAAAGAAGTCTAACCCTAGTGCTATTAACGTTCAATCTGATTTTTGTTAGCTTCACTAATGGTTTTATACTTCTAAACCCTTATTCTAAATCTCTATTATAATATCAAAGGGTTTGAATCGTTTTTTTATTATTAATTTTGTGCAAATTTTATATATACAAGTTGTATATTCAATCAAATGCTTCAAAATTCATGTATATCTTGTGTTTTAACTCTCTGTTCAAATGTTCTAGATCTATTCTTGAGCATGAAATTTATTTTTTCTTGATTTTTTAAGGTCTTGGGAGTGTTTTGAATCAATATTTGTTATTTAGTTATGTTTATAAATTAAGTTTTCATTTTTTTATAAGACAACATACTCAAATCTATTTTGTGTTGGCACTTTCTATAATTTAATCTGATTTCTTAATTTGTTAGTAAAGTTTTAGTGTGATAAATTGATTTTTTAATGTTTGTTTAAGTTCCTGAGAAGTGGACAAATGTTTGTTTTAGTTAGGTTGCATTCCTAGTTACTTCATTTTGCATAAAAATTCATAAATATTAAGCTATTCATATTTCTAGATTTCTTAGATTTCATAAATCTTCATATTTAGTGTTTTAAATTTGATTCTTGAGTCTTTAATCATCATATTCAATTTTATTAAGGTTTATAGAGGGTCATTATGTATTCATTTGATTTTTATACACTAAAGAGCCCATAATTTATTATGTTTCAAGTGAAACACCTTTATAGGTGTAATTTTGTTCACCTTTATAGGGACAATTTGCATAGGTTGTTCTTTACCTCATATAAAGATTTGTATAAGTTGTTCATTACCTTATAAACATTTTTGTAAAGGCTTCTCTTTACCTCAAAAAGATTGGTATAAGGTTGCTCATTACTTTTAATAAAGAAGCTTTTAATTTGTAAAGGTTTCTCTTTATCCATTATAGAATATTGTAATTACTACATTGGTGACCATGAAAATTTCAACATTGTTGGTATTGGGAATGGATTAGGTCATGTTAATGTTGCTGAACCACTATAAATCTTGGTGTCTCTTCTTTTCTTTAAACTCAACTCACTACAGATGCCACGCTCACTTAATTACTAATCATAGTAAGTAAATCACTGTGCTATCACTTTGTTTCTTTAAAAAGAACCTTCAACCTTACCCTAGGAGCAACCCATCTTATTTTTGTTATTGAATGTATCATTGACTTATAATGAATTGATAGATTTATTTACCCTTAAATAACTTGAAATATTGATACTTATATCTTTGATTCATTCTTATTCTATAGTTAATTAGGTGATTGACTTTTGTTAATATTTGCATCATTTAGACATATTATTTATATCTATATTATTGATAATTGAGTGATTGTTTCATACTATTGATAATTGTGTGATTTTTTCACACTTGTATTGTATTGCATTGCTTGCATATTAAATTTGGTTGATTTTGGTTTAGGAACTCCACTTATTTTGAATTGGTCTTGAGTTGTCTGAAATTTCAAATTAATATCAATCTTTTAAAACACTCAATTCAGCCCCCTCCTCTTAAGTATCTTTAGGGTTAACAGAGACTTTATCTTTAAAGAAGAATTTGTTTTTCTTTCTATAGTTTCTAGTAATCATAATCAGGGTATTATTCCTAATATTGTTTAAGAATGAACTCTAGAGCAATAAGATAATGATGAAAATATCTCTAATCAAGATCGACTGAATATTCCTGATGGACAAACGCAACAATCTCAAGAAAAAATGCTATTAAGAAGATCCACTAAAAAGAGAAGAAGTGCAACTCCAGTTGATTATATTACCTTTCTTTAAGAAATGATATAAACATCAGTATACTAGAATATGATCCAATCAACTTCTGAGAAACTATTGAAAGTTTTAATTTTCAAAAGTGGATTGATCGATGAATGGGGAAACTAAGTCTATGAGAGACAATGACGTTTATAGTCTTGTATCTTTTCCTAAAGGTGTAAAAATCCATTGGTTATAAATGGATATTTAAGACCAAAAGAGATTTAAAAGGCAATGTAGAAATATATAAGACTCATCTTGTCGCAAAAGGATTTACTCAGAAGGAAGGCATTAATTATATGAAACTTTCTTGTCTATATATTCAAAAGATTCTTTTAGGATTATAATGGCTTTTCTGGTACCTTTTGATCTTGAGTTACATCAGATAGATGTTAAGACAACAATTTTCAATGGTGACATTGATGAAACGATTTATATAAAGCAACCTCAAAGCTTTGCTTATAAAGATTTAAAACAAATGGTTTGAAAATTAAAGAAATCCATCTATAGAACATCTCATCAATGGTATTATAAGTTTTATCAAGTTGTTATCTCTTTTATTTTTTATATGAATTTAGTTGATGACTATATATACCATAAATTTAGTAGGCATAAGTATATCTTTCTTGTTTATACGTTGATGACATAGTACTTACCAATAATGATATAGACTTATTACATGAAACCTAGAAATTTCTATCAAAGAAATTTAAGATGAAAGATCTTGGTAAAACTTCTTTTGTATTAAGAATTCAAACACATAGAGATCATTCTTGAGATATTCTTAAGTTATCACAAAAGGGCTATATTGAGATGGTATTAAGAGATTTGACATATAGGATTGTAAATCAGATGATACTCTTATGGCTAAAGGAGGAAATTTTATTCTCAATCAATGCCCCAATAATGATTTAGAAAATAAAGAAACGCAAACGATTTCTTATGCTTTAGCCATAAGAAGTTTAATGTATGTTTACGTACATACACGTCCAAATATTGTGTACATCATTGGAATGGTAGGCAAATGTTTATGCGGTCAAGGAATGAATTATTGGAAAGCGGTCAAAAGGGTTATACATTATTTTAAAAGATCAAAAGATTACATGCTCACATATAAGAAATTAGATCAGTTAGAGATCATTGAGTATTCTGAGTTTGATTTTGCATAATGTCAAGGTATTCGTAAATCCACTTTAAGTTATATCTACATGCTTAATGGAGGAGCTATTTCTTGTAAGAGTGTTAAGTAAATACTTATAACTTCTTCCATTATGGTAGCTGAGTTTATAGCTTATCATGAGGCATCTAACCCTAAAATAAGGCCATGAAACTTTGTTATAAGGCAACGAGTTATAAATGACATTGAAAGACCATTAAAGTTATTTTGTGACAGTAAACCAATAGTGCTATATTTTAATAATAATAAGAGCTTGTTAAAGTATAAAATATTGACATAAAGTTCCTAATTGTTAAATAAAGAATTTAGAGTGGTCAGTTGTTTATAAAACATATTGAGACAAATTCCATGCTTGTAGATCCATTAATTAAAAGTTTGCCACCTAAGATTTTTCTTAAATTCATAGCTCATATAGATGTTTTATCATTTGATAATTTATTGGTTTAGTGGGAGTTTATATTTATGGATATTTATGATTATATACATGTCTTATGAATTTTGTATGATTCAATATTATAGTATAAAGGATTTTGTGAATTTACACCCTAATTTCATTCAATTTAGTCTTATTAAGGAATAAGATAGAATTAGTTAGAAATAGGTATGTTAAGATCATATGACATGAAAATTCCATGCTAGACATCCATACTTAATCTATGTTGTTAATTTTATTGATGTTTGTGCTTGTTGATGGGTTTAATCACGATAATTATGATGAAGATCTCTTTGATCCTAAATTAATATGATTAATGGACCAAATTGTTTAAATATGATTTCATAATTATAGCAACTATGAGCTCATAAGTTTTATTATAACATATAATTATATGGAATTATATATATATAGTTCAAGTGGGAGATTATTGAATTTTTTTGTGGACATACATACATATATATATATAATTACATGTCATGAACTATTATAAGGTGTATCACAACATTAAAAATGATCTAATAAAATAGTAGGTTACTGGATCTAAATAACCTAAATAAGTATAGGCTATTATATGTGTAGAAACCCAAGTATTATATTCTTAACTTATAATGAACTAATTAGGAATAAGCATTATACATATAAATAAGTAGTCATACTCCCCAAGAGAGCATTAGGATTTTCTTTTCTTACATCCCATAAAAATAAAAAGAGTGACAGCCTATATACATATCTTAAAAGATCAAAAGTCAAAGGAACCATAACCTTCTAAATGTAATTATTTCAATAGATTCAGTTGTACTTTTGTAATTAAGTTACTTTTAATGATGTAACATGATATATCTGTGTCTTATGTTATGGTTTCATTAAATCTTAACAGTTCCTAATATTTAAAATATCAATGGGAAAATTTTAATATTTTTTTGGAAATTAAAACAAAATCATCATCCCATCTTCCTCCATGTAAGGAGTTTTGAATAGACATTCCTTGCTGCACTCTACAAAATTGTTGTCTTATTAATTTATTTCTTACATTTCAGCTTCTTCTTGCCTCTTCTCAATATTCTCTTATTCAATTCTTACTTGTCTCTTTGCTTCTTATTTCATTCTTTCCATATTCTACCTTTCAACTTATATCTATCTCTCCTCTTCTCTTATTCTAAAATGTTCTTTTACAACTTTTACATTCTTTTCCAATAGTGGCATCCCTGTTTCCCACATCAATTTTAAAGCTAAAAAATACCCAGCTCATGTAAAATAGAGACAAATAAGAAGGTAGAATTAAGTAATGGAGATTAAGAATAGAAGCGATGAAGGACAGATGGCAAGGATGTTTGCAATAGAGATGGAAGATAAAGGAGGGGGAATAGAGAAGCCTGCAATGCAGACGAAAGATTGGTTGGGGGGGGGGAGGGGAGAAAAAGAGTCCCCACGATAGAGTTGTGAAGAAGAAGAAACTAGAGCAAAAATGGTGTAACACTGTAGTTTTTTTAATTTTATTTGTAGGTCACACTGCCTAGTATATAAGACCTACTTAACTAGAGCTTAACAATATTAACTCATTTAAGATGTGTTTTAAATATTTTATAAATTTTAGTATTTTTTTTCATTTTTAAAACGATAAAGGTTAACCTAAACATTTGAAAATGTTAGGAGTTGAGCTAAATTTATGTGCAAACCTTAGGGTTTCTATGTGCCTCTTACCAAAAGAATATGATTTCATGTTAGGAATGTTCCTTGAATTATTATCAAAAAATAAAAAAATAATGACATTATTTTGAATTTAGGTTTGAGTTGATGCTTTAATTTTAGGTTTGAAGATTCAACTATCAAAATTCATAAAGAGGTTAAAACAGAAATGTGAATAAGAAAGCAATAACAAAAGAATAGATGAAAGAGGAAGTTACTTTGAAAAAAAAAGGAAAAGAAGGAAAATAATTGTAATATCATTCTTTCCAGATTCTGCCTCTCAACTCAAATCTATCTCTCCTCTTTTCTCATCCTAAAATGTTCTTTTACAACTTCTACATTTTTTTACAGTAGTGGCGTTCTTATTTCCTACATCAACTTTGTAGTTAAGAAATACCCAATTCATGTATAGTAGAGATAAATCAGAGGCCAGAATTAAGTAATAAAGATTGAGAATAGAGGCGATGGAGGAGAGATTTTAGGGACACTTGAGATGGAGAAGGAAGATGGAGGATGCAGGAAATAGGGATGCCTATAATGAAGATGGAAGATTGGAGGGGAAGGGATGCCTGCGACGGAGCCGTGAAGAAGAAGAAGAAACTTAAGCAAAAATGCTTAACAATGCATTTTTTATTTTATTTTTGGGTCACAGTGCCTAGTATACCGGACCCACTTAACAACAGCTTAATGTTATTAACTCCTTTAAGGTTTATTTTAAACATTTTATAAATGTTATGAGTTTTTTTAAACATTTTTTAAATGTTAAACATTTTAAAATGTTATGAGTTGAACCAAATTCATATGTAAACCTTAAGGTTTAGATGTACCTTTTACTAGAAGAATATACTTTCATGTCAGGAATGTTCCTTGACCTATTATGACAAGATTAAAAAAATAATGACATTCTTTTTATAATATATGAGTTAAGGCTTTGATTTTATGTTTAAAGAAAGCAGCTATCAAAATTCATAAAGAAGTTGAAAGAGAAATGTGAATAAGAAAGCAATAACAAAATAAGAGATGAAAGAGGAAGTTACTTGGAAAAGAAAAAGAAAGAGAAGAAGGAAAA